>BQNB010146151.1:0-13898 GCA_026074375.1 Tanacetum coccineum
GTTTAAGGCTTATTAAGCCTTAATATAAATACCTTAATGGGCTGACCCGGCCCATTAGATGGGTGCGGGTTGGCCTATTAAGTATTTCTTTGGTTTCGGCTTCGGCTTTGACTTGTTGAATTTTTCACGCTTTTCCATTCTCGAGCTCGGTTTTGTTCTTTTGGCTTGATTTTGTGTCCTTTAGTGAATATCCGATACCTGCACATTATATAAAGCAAAACAAGCATATATTCGGCATTTGTTGTCTATTTTTGGTCATTATTGGTCATTTTAGTTCGTTTTAATAGGTAAAAGGTATGTGTAATTAAGCACATACCAAAATCCCCCATACTAAACTATTGCCATGTCCTCACGCAATGCCATAAGTAAACACTTTCGAAAATCAAGAATCTCAATCCCCCTCGACTAATTACCTCGAAAAGTAGCTAAGTGTTTATCAAGGGGAATTAAAGAATCAATAGCTTTGAAAAGCCCCGTTTTGACCATTTTTATAAATCTACACTTATTACCACACATATTTTAGTATTTTTCCTTTTTCTTATTTTTTTATCCTTTTCATTTTAATCAACTAGAATGTTTGGACTTTCGTTATTTTCATAACATTAGGGGTAACAGAACAAGAATCACTTTGATCACGTCCAAACACACTATATATAATAAAATATATATAATATATAAGGATAGGCAAATAATAGTATAGTATAGTATTTTCCGTCGGGTTCTAGAAAATCGCTTTTAACCAAAGCAATTATCTCATATTTGCAACTTGTAAACTTTTCACTCCGGACAATTATTATATATTATGTTAGTGTGCTTATTAGACTTTTCAACCATGGATCTACCTTTTTAAGAAAATTACAATATTTTCTATTGCTTATGTTTCACCCAAGAATTATGATTTTTAAGGCGAGATCATCCCATGTAGCGACTTTCGTCCTCGGTCACATCCAACCCTTGCGGATAAGCGTATCTAAAAGGCTTTAGATTGACACCCCATAAAGACAGTTAAACCGAGCTCACGAGACCTTCGTTTCAAAAACCCCTTATTCTAGGTTTTTTCCCCGATATTACATAGCTTTATTTTTTAGAAAATCACAACTCAAAAAATGAATAAGCCCTTAGTTTCGACAAAGCATATTAAAATTTAAGAAAAAGATTTTCCTTTCCTATATTTATTAAATCACATCATTGCACTAACATTAATATAAACCAATGATCCAATTCAAATCCTTGACCATTTTTGCAGCTGCAACATCGGTTGTGAGCCGGCAAGATGCATGAAACTTTTTATCAGTCTCGAAATTATTATCTAACAATGTGCTTCTTATTGAAGACTCCACATCGTTGTGACCGCCGCAAGAGGCCAGTACAAACTTTTCCTAGTGCCCACAATTTAAATTATAATACCTTCTTACATCATTTTTAAATTTTTTCTATTTTTTATTTTTTTATTATTTATATATTATTTTTTATTTTTACTTTATACCACATATATAAAGAACATTTTCTTTTTAAAAATTTAAGTATAAAATACGACTAACACAAAAATGTTATTGACTACATTTCAAATACTTCAAAAATTGTTGATTTAAGTTTAATTTTCGAAGAGAGGGCGTATTATTAGTCCGGTTAGAAGCTTATGAGAGAGAAAAGCCACAAACTACACTTATAAGCTCTTAAGATTTCCAACTAATCCTTGTTTAGCATCTAACTTATATTTAACTCTATCATTTCTCGTTCTTCGCAAATTTAAAATCTTTAATAAAAAGATCCGCGAATGCTTAGTCTAAAAGTTAAGGAACAAGCTAGAGCTCAACACGCTCGATCGAGTCAAAATTTATTCTTATTCTACCGAGCAGGAAAGTCAAAATTGTGACAAAACACTTATTTTATTTTTGAAAAATTTTTAATTTTTTTCATTTTTTTGGTATTTTGGTGGTAAAAACGGGATTACGTGAAAACAACGGCTGCAGGCACAGTCAAATTGATAGATCCCCCCATACTAGAACTGAACATTATCCTCAATGTTTTAATAAGTGTCACTACGTAAATCCTAAGCCGTTTATTAAGTATGCTCAAAGATAAACGTTAGTCGATAAGATTTGGATATTGGATTCCCATAATGAAGCTGAGGATTTGAAGATCGAGTGATCGAAGGACAAAACCACGAGCATGAGTCTTCACAATCCGGGCAATCCTGGACATACAACAAAAACCACAAAACACGAGAAAGGAAGATGCGAGCCTCCTCACAACACACTTATTTATTAATACTACTACTAGGATAAGCATGGGTTGCCACCCACAAAGCGCTTATTTTTGTTAACCGAGTCTTGAGCCTGACTCGACCCCGAATTCATTGGTCCATGGGGAAGCAAGTGGAAGATAAAATCTCAATCGGAATTTCATTTAAGTGGTTTGGATAAACATTGAATTTCATGAAAGTTCCACTTTGATGAGATACACCCGGCATAAAAGAATGATAAATGGAGATGTCGGGGTCAAAAATGGTATCTTCATTCCTGGAGGAGAGAATATATGGAGGAGTAACGGGATACGTGAGAAAAGGAAGAAAGTTCCATACAACATAAGCGAAGAGAGGAGATTGGTCATCCTCGAATGGTAAATTCACATTTGTCGTAGAAGAAACGTTCTCACGAATCCCGGGGTCAATAGAAGTCAAATCTCCCAGATCGGGCTCACTCTTAAAATAGAAACATTCAAGATCTGGAAGAGAAATATCAGCATGAATAGTGGTACTGCCATTATTCTTCTCTTCAATATCAAATTTAAAAGTTTCAAGCTCAGGAGTTGTTTCAAATTTTTCCAAGAAAGAGTCACCATCCTCAACGGGGATAGGAGACTTGAGCACAAAATCGGAAGATGGAGTTGGATTAGCATTTAATGCTTTGATCTTAGCAATGAGAAGAATGATTTTCAATAATTTCTCACGAAGAACATCGTCCTTGATAAGAAGAATATCAGTATCAATCTCTCCATCTTCTGGGGCAACATTCTCCACCACCTCTAAGCTGACGAGCTCAGAATCGGGAGGTGATGCATTGACATAATCGATGTCGTCAATAGAGAAAGAATCATCATCAATCGAAGTATAATCATCGTTAGAATCGGAGAAACCCTCAAATTGATCTTTTGAAGTGTCAAGAGGCGGAGAATTATCACGAAAAGGCACATCACACATATTTTCGGGAATACCCTCGGACTCACTTGGGATTTGGACAAGGTTCTCGACACTAGACTTTATTAATTCGTCCGATTTCGTTACCGGAATAGCGTCAAGATGCTCATCCTCCATTATGAGAAAGTCTGTAATTGGTAAGTCGGGTGTGATTGCAATAGTATAATCCTCGTCGTCATCATCATCATCATCATCACAGTAGATGGTAGGACGATTCCAACTCAAAGTATTTATGTACTATGCCAACTCCTCGTGAATATTTTGCACATCATCATGAAGTTTACAAAATAACTCTAGAATACCCTCCGGTTGATATTGCTTATCTTCAAAAGCATGCTCAATTTCATAAATTGTCTCCTATGCTAGTGATACAACCTTTTGCGTTTCATAAAAAGAAAATCGTTTAAACTTTCCTAAGAAAGTTTGCACGGAGTTAATTAGGTTTCTATTATCTTGCAAAAATTCCAAACCTGTTTCTTGAGGAGGTTGATGAACGACAGAATACTGCGTAGATTGAGTATTAATGTTAGCCGTCCGTTCCTCTGCTAGCAATTCTGCACAAGTTTTTTCTCGAATTGGTTGATGAATGACGGGATACTGCGGGGGTTGAAATTGGTCAAAACCGGGAGAATTATAATCATAACAATTTTGGTTCAACGGTTGACATTGAAAATTTGCGTTAGGACCCCCGTAGTTTTCACAACAAGGATATTGTTGTAGATAACTTTGAAAATTTTGTGGGAAATTAAAGTCTTGATTGTAACACGGTTCTGGATTGTAGATAAACGGAACTCGAAGAACATTACCACACCGTTCGCAAGTACACCATCGACAAGGGTGACCATATAACGGTTCTCCACACCCTACGCATTGGATAAATGTCGACATAAAGAATTAAACGATAATGAGGGTTAAGAAAAGAATAAAATGGTTTAGAAGAAAAAGAAGATTATTTTTAGGTTTTTAAGTTTTTTAAACAACATATTTTATTAAAGGACAAAATGAGATTGAATAACTTAAACCAATAATCAACTTGCTTCACGGTAGCTCTCTAAAAGAAAAACGCACAAGGAGGTAAGCGTTAAGCGCGAAGCTAATAAAAACCTTCTCCTTTCGGGTCGTTAGTCGTCGTAACAACCCTTCCTTATACCCCTCTTATATATGTTAATCGAGATAAAAGGGTTGACCGTATTCACAATTGACACAAAGACAAGTTTTAATCTTTTGTTAGGGGAACTTATTAATGATTAATACTCAAAGTTGAGAGATTATGTTTTAGATGCTTTTAATCTTCCTTTTATATTTATTTATATATATATAATTCACAAATAAAACAATAAATGATTACGAGGAAAGGGAATCATTAAGTCCCAAATCGTGCATACCGTAACGATATTGGTCCGCAACCACACCCCCCGGTCAGCGGGTGCCGATAATGATGAGTCACCTTTTTAAGGGGTAATTATATATCACATAGTAGTAAATAAAAAATCAAATCTATAAAATCCGGCAAGTCAACCTAGTCAAACCCTTTATGGAAAAAGGTCAACAAAACTCACGTATGATATAAATGATTCCGGGGCAAGTGATTCACGAGACCGGGTCGTTCGTCCAACTAAGACGTGAAATTGATGGTTATGATTTTGGGTTTGTACTTTGGATGCTGTGACTACAAGAAGGATTGGATGTGGTTTTCGAAATCTCTACGGGGAAAAAACATAAAAAGGGTACGGGGAAATAAAACTTAAAGCACGTGAGAAGCAAAAATAAGTCATGCGATAAATCCCCTAAATCTATCGGAAAGCATAAAAGTAAGGAAAATAACTAGAAAGGATCTACGAGAAATATAAATAATAGGCATGCAAAGTCAAATAACAAGGCACGGGAAATAAATCCCAAGTCTGGGCGGGAACTTAAATGAAGGCAAGGGAAGCTAATAAACGAAAGCAATAAACAAACGGAAATACGAAAACTAGTACCAAAAACGTAAAAACGCGACTAAAAACTAACTATACTAAATTTTAACCCTACAAAAGATTTCTTTATTTGCAAACCTTAAAAACATTAAAGGAAAATTTTATAAAAAAGAATTTTATTTTTCTGACTTTTTAAAATATTTTTATTAATTAAAATCTAATTTAATCTAATTAAATTCATTAAAAGTATTAAATAAGTTTAGAAAAATCCAAAAAATCACAGAAAGTACTAAATGATGCAAGGTTTGTATGAAAAATAATTTGGCTTTCACAGCTTATCAGATAAGCTGTGAAAAGCCCTTAATAAGCTACGGCTTTTTCTATAACTAAGGGACCTAAAGTGTATTCAAATAATAAACTAAGGGAAACTCTACCAATCTGAAACATGTAGCGTAGTGGTAAGGGGTGTGTGTTAAAGATGGTTGAGAGGGTTGAGGTCAGGGGTTCGAGCCTAGCTCACCCCTGACTTCCCCTTTCCCATTTTTTTTATTTTTGAAAATTTTTAAAAAGAAACTTATAAAAAAGCTGGTTATGAACATTTTTTGAAAAGCAAAGTTTTTTATAAATTAACAATAAGCTGGGAAAAAGCAGTTGAGTCTAGCAGTTTAACTTAAAAACTATATAACCTAAACTTAATTTGCAAAAAAGCTAATATAAGCTATGGCTTAAACTAAAAAGCTACTGAGGCACTAAATCTATACTAAATAAGCAATCCTAATCCTATAAAGCATTCCTAAATAAGCTGGGAAATAAGCACTAAAATCTGACAGTTTACACTAAAGCTTTTCAGCTATATGAAAACAACCTAGGGAGACTTTTTAAGCTAGGATTCAAGGGGCTAAATCTAAAGCTAATAGCTAACAAGTGAAAATGCAATAAGCTGTAACTACTAACTTCTAAATTAAGCAAAAAGAATGCAATCTAACTAACTAAATAAGCAAGATTAAAGCACATAAAAAGGCAGTTCAATCTGAAACTAATCTTTTGATTTAAAAGCCAAAAACACCAATATGCAACCTTAGAAACAAGCTACTATAAGCTGATCTAATGACAAAGAAGGTCGGGACAGATTGACCTCATACATCAATGAACTTGCACAATAAATTTCATGAGCCAAAACCAACTCTAACTAACCTAAATTTAAGCTTAAAAAGTATCATTTGAGGCATCTTAAAACTGCTATTAAGAAAAATCTTTGACAGAACTTGACCAAAAACAAACTACCTAGGGCAAGACTTATACTCTCATATTGAAACTTCATAACACAAAAAAGACAACTAAAAACACAAAATTTGAAGGACAATTCAAATAAGCTAATTAAGAAAGCTGAATGATCACAAATTCATACAAGACTTGGCTAAGTCTTAGAATTTTAAATTTAACAAATAAGAACTTTAAAAACTATTTCTAATTACTAATTAAGATGAAACTAAAATGGTTTAAGGTCAAGAACCAGTTTGACCTTAAAAAAGTCCAACCAATTCAGCTTGACCCAAACACCCCCTTAACTACTTTTCAGATTATAAAAAGGAATTTTAGGCCAAAACTTTTCATAAATAGATTAAAACTCAGACACATAAGCATAAATAAGCAACATTCAATAGATTCTTTGGATTCAAATAAGTTGAAAACAAATGGCAGATTCAAAAGAATATGTAAAAGATAGATTTTAACAAAAATTTGAAAACTTAATATTTGCATTAACTTAAGAAAAGGATTACAAGGTTTTTAATAAAGTTACAAATTAAGCTGAATTAAACTACCCTAAGCTATTCTACCCTACTCCTAGATACTTCTTTTTATAGCTGAACTTGCTCCTTTGGGTTGTGCTTGTTGTGTTTGTTGTGTGAGGAGTTCAAAACATCATCTAAGCCCTTCATTAATCTTGGTCCCCAAGTGATATGATCGCAACCCTTCATTTATATTCATGTCTTTTTAGCCAATCGCAGATCCTATGATTGCCAGCGTAGTTTTGGTGTTTTGTGAGGTGGGGTTGGATGAGAAAAGAGACTTTTTTATCTTGTTGCAGGTTAGGGTTGAGAGAAAACGATGTATGAATAGTGTGGGGTTTAGGATTTGGCGAGAATTTGGTTTTGATATAGATAACGGGCGTTTGCCCTGAAATTGTTACGTTGTTGCATCGTTAGTCCTTTTAGACTAACAATGTTAGTCCTTGAGGACTAACGATGTAAGGGTAAAAGGGATGCAATGGTTAAGTGTTAACGGGTTAATGGTATAAGTCTAAATGGGCTTATATCCATTGTTTTAGGCCGGATTAATATAGAAAGGGTTTTGGGCCTTTTTATCATATAAAGCTTTTCATGATAAGCATAATGGACTGACCCGGCCCATTAATTTGGGTGCGGGTTGGTCCATTAAGATTTTATCGGTTTCGTCTTTGGCTTTTACTTGGTTGACTTTGACTTTGACTTTTTGGCTTTTCACGTTCTTTTCATTCTTGTGCTTGGTTTTGGCTTTGTTTTTGACTTTTAGTGAATATCCGGTACCTGCACAACACAAATAGCAAAACAAGCATATATTTGGCATTTTTCTTTTGTTTTTTGTCAAATAAGCTCGTTTTATTAGGTAAATGGTATGTGTGATTAAGCACATACCACATAATTATCCTGACTGATAAATATTCTATCTTCCTTCTGTTGTACTTGTAATCCTAGAAAGAAAGTGAGTTCTCCTATAAAACTCATCTGAAACTTATCATTCATAAGCTTCTCAAATCCAGTATACAGATCCTTGTTTGTAGAGCCAAAGATAATGTCATCAACATAAAACTGTACAAGCAAAATGTCTCCTTTTTGCTTCTTGATAAACAATGTCTGATCTATCTTCCCTTTTTTAAAACCATTGCCTAACAAATAGTTAGCCAAGGTTTCATACCATGCTCTTGGTGCTTTATGCAACCCATAAAATGCCTTGACCACCTTGTAAACTTTGTCTGGATGGTCAGGATCTTTAAATCCTGGTGGTTGAGTAACATAAATCTCTTCCTCAATAGTTCCATATAAGAAAGCACTCTTCACATCTATTTAATATACCAGAAAACCCATAAAAGATGCATAGGCCAAAAACAATCTTATTGCCTCAATTCTTGCCACAGCAAAAACTTCTTCATAGTCTATACCTTCTTCTTGTCTATGACCCTGTGCAACCAACCTTGCTTTATTCCTAATCATAATCCCTCTTTCATCTTTCTTGTTTCTGAAGACCCATTTTGTTCCAATGGCCCTTTTTCCAATAGGCAAATCCACAAGTATCCAAACCTGTTGGAGTTTGAATTGCAGAAGTTCTTCATCCATTGCTTCCACCCAAGATGAATCAGATAGAGCTTTAGCAATACTTGTGGGTTCTGTCTGTGATAGGAAACAAGCATATAAATAAGTATTCAGGGTATCATATGTTTTCTGTTCATATAAAGCACTGAGAAACCCTTGTTCAGAAGTAGGTTTTGTCATTCTTCTTGTCTGAACAGTTAACTTCACATCACCAATCACATTTTCAATTAGGTGATCTTTATGTATTCTTGTATTGGGAGTGATTGAAACTGTATAGGAATTTGTGATGTTCCCTGTTAGGAAAATATTGTAAACAGACTTAATACTGTTAGTATTAAGGTTAAGTCTGTTAGTTATAGTTAGTACTGATAGGAACATATCTTTAGGGATATCTTGATCATTTGAACTAGCAGTATTTACTGATGGATCAACAGTATTAAGTTTAAAACGACCAGTATTAACTTCAGGACTGGCAGTATTAACATGTTGTCCAGCAGCATTAACTTCTTTAGGACTGCTATCATCTTCAGACTTATCTTTTTCATCACTCTCATTATGTGGACCATCTTTAACCTACTTTTGATCATTAGTAGCATATTTTGGTTCACCATTACCAATATCTTTAGAAGGTGAATCAAAGTATGAAGCATCTTTCCAAATTGGCATCATAATGCAATCTTGACTGATTTCTTCTTTCTAAGTAGATGTACCTGCATTAAGTTCTCCTTGTGTACCTGCAGATTCATTTGAGATTGTACCTGCAGCTACTGGTACATAATTCATAGATTGGGTTAGAGAATTAATATCAAACAGCCACTTTGGACCATTCCCTTCTATCATAGGCTTATTCTCTAAAAACCCAATATCAAGTTTCTTACACCCTCCTGGTTCTTGTGTTGTATACCCTAAAAGCTTACTACTCAAGGAATATCCAACAAAGTAACCTTCATCACTTTTGCCATCAAACTTGCCTAAATTGTCTAGAGTATTAAGAATGGTAACATGACATCCAAATGGTCTCATAAAGTTTAGAGCTGGTTTAAGACCTCTAAAAAGTTCATATGGTGTCTTGTTATGAGGCTTGACTACTAAGACCCTATTCTGTACATAGCAAGCAGTACTAACTGCTTCAGCCCAAAATGTGGTAGGTAACTTAGAGTCAGCTAACATGGTTCTAGCAGCCTCAATTAGTGTCCTATTCCTCCTTTCAGCTACACCATTCTGCTGAGGAGTCCTAGCTACACTATATTCTCTCCTAATACCTTTCTCTCTGCAAAAATCATCCATAACTTTATTCTTAAACTCTGTTTCATTATCACACCTGATTATTTTCACTTTCTTATCCACTAGGTTTTCTATTTATTTGATAAAGTTCTTAAGAATCTCACTAGTTTCATCCTTAGTTGCTAAAAAAGAAAACCCAAGTAAACCTGCTATAATCATCAGAGACACTAAGCAATACTTCTTAGCAATTAAACTACTCACAAAGGTTGGACCAAACAAATCCATATGAAGCATAAACAAAGGCTTAGTAATTGGATTCAGAACTTTGGACTTACAAGAAGCTCTGTGTTGCTTCCCTTTAAGACAAGCAACACAGGTTTGGTCATTTTCAAAATGTTTTATAGGCAAACCTCTTACAAGATTATCCTTAACAAGCTTATTTATGTTCTTAAAATTAATATGACCAAGCCTCTTATGCCAGAGCATTGATTCATCTGATGTAGCCTTCGCAACAAGACAAGTTAAACTCTCTTTTGGAACAATATTCTTCATATCAAAACTGTACATATCGTCTTTTCTAGGAATTTTAAGAAGTATCTGAGTTTCATCAGGCAACTTAAAATTAGGAGATAAGACAAGACATTCAGTATCTGTAAAAAGGACATAGTTCTTTTTGTCACACATCTGTGAGACACTAAAAAGATTGAATTTTAACTCATTGACAAAGTATACATCTTCAAAATCAAGATTATCAGTCTTAAGAGTTCTTTTACTAGTAATTTTACCACCATATGCACCTCCTCTAAATGCAACACAACCTCCATCAAACTGCTTGAAATCAGAGAGATAAGCTATGTTACCAGTCATGTGCCTTGAGTATCCACTGTCAACAAATCCTTTATCATCATGTTGTGGCATGCCCTGCACAAAAGAATAAGGAAATTAGATTCCTTTGCGGACCCAAGCCATTACTGACTTGGATCTGCCTCGTGCATCAATGTAATTGTGTCTTTTAAAAGCAAGTGATGCACCATTAGATTTGGTAGGTATCCAAACCCACTATGCTGAGGACTTTACAACATTAACCCTTTTTACCCTAACAGCATTAACTTGTCATGTATAAGACCTAGCAGTATTAACTGCATTATGCCTTCCAGTATAATAGTGTCTCTTTGCTTCATGCAGAGATCTTCTAGTTAATGTTGTTTGCTTATAAAAAGGTCTCTTAGCAGTTGACTGTGCTTGTTTTGAAAAATGTGTCTTTGATTTAGCACTATGAACTACAGGTTTGGGGTAAGCAGTATTAACAGGCTTAACAGTATTAAGTGGTGTGAGGAAAGTTTTCAATAAAACTGCTCTTGGAGTCATATTCTTGTATACACTATGGTGTGTGGTTTTGGCATAATAGTCATAATCCACCCTATTGTAATTATTTCTAGATACTATTCTTTTTCTTTAATGGTGATCATAGTTAATCTGCACATGATTAAAACTCTCACAAATAAAACAAGCTTTGTTATACATCACAAAATTACTTCCTAGTTGATTGGACTTCTGTCCATTCCAATTCCTTTGATTCCCTCTAGGAGTTTGTGATCTATACATCTCTACATACCTAACTGGCTTTTTAACTGGTTTTTCATGATTTTTAGGTTTAACAGACTCTACCTTTTTATCAACAGGAAAAACAGTTTTACTTTATTAACATTAAGTGAAGACTCAACAAAGCTACTTGTAACTTTTGATAACTTGTATTCTTTTAACCAAAGAGTTTTCCTAAATCATCATGATTTCTTATCACAAACAACATTTGACACTTGCTCCTTTCTCAGTACCATAACCTTTGAATTCAGGCTCTTAGAATTCCATCAAGACAGAATAAGACAGATTAAGCTTTTAGGTCTATTATAGATTAAAGGATGAGGTGGAGGAACAATCACTATACCCCAAACCCTTTTAACATTTATCGGTTTATCTGACACCCTAACAACTTGTCCTAGTCTTTTAAAAGCCTATTCAAATTTCTCAATTTTAAATTTAATGCCCTCTTTTTCTTGCTTAACTTTTTCAAACTCACTTTTAAGTACATTTATTTCATAGTCTTTGCAAGCTACTTCTCTTTTAAGAATTGAAACTTCTTCACTAAAAAGAACCTCATTCTTTCTATATGTGATAAGTGTTCCTTGCCACTGTTGCTAAACCTCTTATATGTAGCTGCTGTAAATTCCAGATTGATTAAGGCTCACATCAAATCATCACACTGTTTCTTAAGAGATTTTCATAGTTTTTTCAGACAAGTTTTAGAGCAATTTTATCAGTTTGATAACCCTCAGAGTCTGAAAACGACATAATAGCCATGTTTTGTTTGAACCTGTTCTTCTGCCATGTCACTCCAGTCAAAACCTACACCATCTATAGCCAACATTGCCTTTGAAGATGTGTCTTCATTGTTTCATTGCTTCCTAGTGTTATCTTGATTTTTGAACTGACCCTCCTTGTTCCTTGGTGCTCCACTCCCTGGCAAAGTGTCCCATCTTATGACAGTTGAAACACTCTACCTTGGATTTATTATACCCAGCAGTATCATTAGCATTAATGAAAATTTTCTTGCATGTCCTCTGATAGTACCTCTTTGCCCTCATACTTAGCAGAGAGAGCTGCCACTTCAAATCCATTGCTTCCAGATCATCTTCATGAATTTGCTATAAGTCTTGCTGTAAGAGATTAGAACCATTGGGATTCTCAACCATGAAAGCATACACAGCATTATCACTGAAGCTAGCAGTACTAACTTGAGGAGTAGCATCATTAACATTAGGGCTAACAGTACTTTCTTATAAGTCAAGCCAGATCCTAAAAGTCAACGATTGAAATCGTCATTCAAAAATTCGAAAATTCTCGGATGTTACACTACTTGCACC
Organism: Tanacetum coccineum; assembly: GCA_026074375.1. Classification (NCBI taxonomy): domain Eukaryota; kingdom Viridiplantae; phylum Streptophyta; class Magnoliopsida; order Asterales; family Asteraceae; genus Tanacetum; species Tanacetum coccineum. The sequence goes on from BQNB010146151.1 coordinate 12,611, forward strand.
AACAGATTTCTTTACACTTTGTTCAATAATTTTGAAGTTGTTATACAAATCATCGATGCTTATTGTTTCAATTTCAGCCTTATTCATCCAGACTACAACATGAGTATTCCACTCAGGGGGCAAGCTTGTCAAAAATTTTGAATTTAAGTCTTCTTGAGTGATGACTACACCCAAAATTGCAAGCCTACTAACAATCTTTTGGATCCTGTTAAAGATAGAGTCAATAGACTATGTGCTTGATGCACTAAAATTTTGATATTGTTGCTTTAAAAGTGTCTTCTGTGTTTTCTTAGTGGCTTCATTACCTCCAAATCGTGTTTCGATAGCAGCAAACATTGTTTTTGCATCATTGTACTGACTGAAAGTAAGTTGATGTTCATTGGGAAGAGCCATGAGTAGCAAGCTTCTAGCCTCCACATCATTCTTCTTGTTGGTCTTTTCTTCAGCAGTTAGAGGTACTGATATCTTTGTAACTAAAGTACTATTCTCTTGTGCTGTTTGTGGTACAGATACCCATGAGTTACCATTCTTTATGACTTCCCATAGAGCATAGTCTTGTACCTGGAAGTATTGCTTGATTTTTATTACCCACGTCTCATACTCACCTAGTTTGAGTATGGGTAGCTTAGCAGTAGTATTACTCTGTGTAGATTCAAATTCCATAACTTCTAGATCAGAGTTTCAGAACACAAGGCTCTGAAGATTTAGCAATGATTGGTTCAGAAGTTGGAGTGGGATTGCCACTCTCGGAATTTCCAGAAAATTCTAACACTTCTTGAGAATACTCCTCACAAGCTACATCGATGACATCGATTCTGTTAATCGATTCAACATTATTGTAGGCAAATTTTGAAGTGTTACCATCTTTGAATGTTATGGCTTCATCACCCACTCAGAGAGTTAATTATTCACCGTAAACATCAATCAGAGCTCGTTCCATCCTCAAGAAGGGTCTCCAGAGGATTAAGGGCACTCGAGAATCGATAACATAATCAACGACTACGAAGTCGGCTGGAAAATGAAACTTTCCTACTCTCACAAAGATATCTTCGGCAATGCCGGTTGGTCTAGTAGTAGACCGGTCCGTAAGCTCAAGAATCATTTGGGTAGGAGTAAGTTTGGGGAGAGAAAGATTCTTCCATATGGAGAGAGGCATCAAGTTGATTCTTGCATCAAGGTCGGCCAAGGCTAAGCATTCAGCTATCTATGTAAAATTACACGAAATGAGAAATTTACCGGGGTCTCCTAGTTTTTCGGGCAACTTCTTTAGGATAACAGCTAAAAAATT
>BQNB010146152.1:0-16618 GCA_026074375.1 Tanacetum coccineum
GGATTCATGGTAGTATTCATCTTATGAAGAATTAGGGAAGAAGTAATTTATTACCCCCATTAGAGCTCAATAAGCTCCATGTTATGTTGATCCACCTCAATTTGGGTCATAGAATAGTTTGCGTGTAAAGTATTTAAAAGTTCAAGTGTAGGGGTGCATTTATTAGCCCCAAGTTGTGTATTATGTTATTTGGAATAAGGAGAAAAGCAGAAAAGAAAAAGAAAAGAGATTGATGTAGAGTTGTGTAGAGTTTGTATATCTTTGTCCGAGTTCTTGGCTTAGCAACCAAACCAACGTGTGTTCTTATAAATAATTAGCTAACCCTTTCACCCTAAATTCACACAAAATCCACCCAAATGTATCACATCCGTTTCCGTTTTTGTTAATATTATCTTACACCTACACCCCACAACACTTTAAAAGACCTCTTTGATAGTAATAAATAATGCTTGCGCCTGGCGGTGGAGGCTTGATCCTTTACCAAGTCTATGGTAATTCATATGCTATGACAGGTAATGAGTGTTAATTTTCCGTTTTCCCATAGTTGTTATAATTTATTATACACCCGAGAGAAAGAGAGAATCCCAAACACTTATGTGAGGTGCTAGTATATACTTTCCGTGCTTTTAATTACGAGGTCTAAAAGGTTGTGTTGTAAAATTATTTTAAAGAGTAGGTTAAATGACTCTAATATTGCTATTGTCTAGGTAGAAAAGCCTATTTGCTTGAGGACAAGCAAATCCCAAGTGTAGGGGTATTTAATGAGGTGTCATTTTATACCCTTTTTCGAGGTCATTTAACCCTTTAAATCATGCAAATATGCCCAAATTATGTGCTTAATCATTTGTTTTCAGGTTTTTAGCACTTGGATGGCATTTGGAGGAAATACACGTGACTTGGGCTCATTTAGAGAAGAAACAGACAAGATTACAGACCTACACCAAATATCATGAAGAATCATGTTCACAGAGCGTGGAGACGGCGTCACAGGCATAAAGCGACGTCGTCGTGATCAATCTAGTGACGACGTTAGGAATTTAGCAACGTCGTCAGGACGTGGCCAACTTAAAGAAGATCTAGAATCATCCACGTGGTGTGGTATGTGCTTAAATACACATACCTTTATCTCAATAAAACGAGCTTAAATGACTAAAAACGAACGTAAAATGCCAAATGTATGCTTGTTTTGTGTTATTCGCTGTGCAGGTAACGGATATTCACAAAAAGACAAAAACAAGGCAAAAACCAAACAAAACCGAGCACGAGATTGGAAAGAGCGAGAAAAGCCGGAGCCAAAAATAAATACAAAGATCCAAGCCCAAGAGAAGAAGCCCAAACAAGGACTTAACGTTGGTTAGCCTTAAACCATAAAACAATTGCATCGTTAGTCCTTACAGACTTGCACCGTTAGTCCTTGGAGTTGTTACATCGTTAGTCCCTAACACTAACGGTCGTTGCCCTTTCCTTCCAAAATTTGAAATATAATTAAATAATGCCAAAAAAAGGAGCGCAAAATCAAAGAATTAATAAGGCGGTTTCAAGTTTGAATGGAAAGAATTAATGAGGCGGTTTCAAGATTGATTGGCAAGAATTATGACCTTCCATAATCAATTATAGAAAGAATGAAGCCTTGGCGTTTTTTTTACCTTACAAGATGCACACCATTCTCCTATAAATAGAGATGGAAATTCTACACTTTGGAGCATCATATCATTCTATTTTTCTGCAATTTACTTTTATGTCTTCTCCTGCATTTCTCTGTTTTTTTTAAGCTTTGATGTAAGCAAATACTCTTCTCAAGTCTTGTATTCCTAAGTTTTATCAATAAAAGGTGAAGTTTCATTATCATTTTTTTACTGTTCCATGGTTTAAAGTTTAATCCTTTATGATGTTTTGTTATTTAAGCCTTTGATAAGCTCTTTACTGTTTTATCATTTAAACAAATTAGCTTCTTCATAGCGTAGTCTGTTTAAGTCTATTATATTCTCGTCATCACTTTTCAACAAGCCGCCATCTTCATTTTATTTTTGTCTTCGGACCAAGATCAGCTGACACCCATCTTTGGTCGGTTCACACTGATTTCATCCACATATATATTTCCATTGGAAATCATCATGCCATCATTACAGTAATCACCCCTTTATGCATCACAGATAACAAGTCACCGTCGTTTTCATTTCCTAGTCATTATAAGTATACTCATTCAGGATCAAATACGACGCCGTTTTGACTACGGACCATTCCTTTATTTGCGTGGGCCAACTGGCTGGGCCCAATTCTGTTCGGACTATTTTCCTTTTTTATTTTTTTTAACCTTTCGCCGTTCCATATCTGTCTAGAAACACCTTCAGCGATCATTCACTGTTGCTAGCTACCACATCCATTTACAGTTCACATACTCCTTCGGTGTATCAGGTTCGTCTATTATATGTTGGGTTTTCATTTTCTTTCTTGTTTTATAGTTATAACAAGGTTTGAAACCCGCGCTTCGCTGCGGGATGTTTGTATACAAAACTATTGCCAACGTTAACCGTCGTATAATTTTCAATAACCATTTGTGCTGCTTCACAATCCAAGGGACGGCTATAATACTTTTGTAATTCATATGCTAAGCCTGCATAAATTTTGATGCCAGGACGTAAAATAAAGAGGTTCTTTAACATGATGGAAAGGTCTTTATGGCACATCACACTAAAACTTAATTAGATTTAACCCAGCATCATCAGCATCATCAGGTTATCGTCAAACGTATTGTATCGTTTCAACACTCTTGCTCAGCTCATCCAACTTCCTCATCCTTATTTTCTCACTCTCGCTTACCAGTTGCTTAATAATTTGTTACACCAACATAAAGAAGTTTGTTAGTTATAAGTCAATATGTTAATAAACGCCTGTTTGGTTTAGAATTTTTTGAGAGTAAATAACATTTAATTTAGAGACCAACCTCCAACAATCTTGTAAATGATTGTACAATTTCTTTGTTATTTTCCATTGAAAGTATCCAGGGTTTCCTTGTACTCCTCGTGTATAAAGAAAAGAAGATCAAGAAACAATGTAGTACTAATCGGTTAACAAAGTTAGATGACCAAATACATAAACTTTGGCGTCGGCAGAAGGCGTTTTTTACCTTCTTCTGTCAGATCCGTCCTATGGCTTTTCAACTCTTTGTTGACAGAATCGATCTTCTTACGAACGACTGAAACTTCTTTCTTCATTGGATCTGTTAGCGCCGTAAGTTCCTAACAATAAATAGTAAATACCAGTAGTTAGTTTTGAAAAACGCATGCGTGATTGCTTCTAAAATGTTCTTGCAGCAAACTAAATGACCATGTCCAGTAAATGGCTCATCCCCTGATAACATAACCAAAAAATACCTATATGTCTCAATACCAAAAAACCATGCGCAACTAATAAAAAGTTATCGACCTAAAAAAGTGGAAACTGAACTTAATCGTTATATTAAACGGCAACATGAAAGGGACTTTAAGCAGAGTTGCGTAAAGTCAGCCTATAAAATTCCTGCTTTTAAACACTGCAGCTGTTATATAGTCCATTACTAAATGCCCTGGTCGGTCCACAAAAAACTATGTACTGCTTGTAGGCTAACTTCACCCTAAATAGCAGCTCGGTAATTGTTTGTGATGATAACTATTACTAATGCATTAGAGGAGTGAATCAGTTATGGCCATTTTTTATCAAATCTGTAAGGATTTTTAGAGGAGTGAATCAGTTATGGTCTATTGACTTTAAAGAGTAAAATTAATTTAGATAAAACTATAGATAAACCTCTTAAATAGACTCAAGTCTATACGTGGGAGACTGAGAATGGAATCAGGAAAAAGAAGCTACATAGACTAATAGAACAGATACCCTGTTTGTAAGGGTGTTTGAGATAGCTTATCCAAACTGCTTTAATGGTTATTTGTGAGGTAATCAGTTTGGAATAAACAACCCCAAGCTGAGTATTCAAAACTGCTTATTTTAGGAACAATAAACAGATAAACATTTTAATAAGCAGCCCCAAACATACATATGCATATAAAGAATAACAACAGTTTGACTTTAAAATTAATAAGATACCTTTTCTCTCTCTAATTTTGGAGGAGGCTCTTTGTAAAAGATTGGCATTGGTGCACACTTAAACATCAAGCTCTTTCTAAATTTCTTGATTTCTGCTTCCTGGCTTTCCTGCTGCCTTGTGGTATGCTGATCTCGAGCCTTCTATCACATTTACGTAAGCCCTGTCCTTCACTGTCCGATAGATGTAACCTGTCAAGGAACATGGCACTTGAAAAAATATTTGGAAAAAAAAAATTAAGTGTATCATATGAAACTTATCTTTGTACTTAAACATCATACCAATAATTTCCATAAAATTATCCGTTTCAAATATATTTTGCACGAAATGTCTTATTAAAATCCGTTTTAAGAGCAAGGGGCAGTTCCATCTTTATCACCTTCAGTCTCATTAAAGTAAAAACTTTCTATCAAGTGTTGCTAAATGTCACCATTTATTTGTGATATAATTGTGAATATGACTCAACGTAGTGAATTTCAATATTGTTTGGCCTATTTTATACCACATCAATTGCATTAACTATTTGCTAAATATTTACATAAAACTATCTCGATTGATCAATAATCAAATTCAGTACTAATACTATACTATGCACTAAAATAATCACTTTACTTAACATGAATAACACTGAAAGCTAATTACTTGATAAAATAAAAAAAAAATACAATCTTTAGAAAGCAAGTCTGCCCAAAAAGTTTTTTTTTAATCCAGATGGGGTGGTATTAGTTTTTTGTAGCTTTTTTTGCGTAATGAGAAAATACATCAAACCCATAACTGTAAGTGAAGACATATATGAAACATTTTTTTGGTTGTGACACTAACAAATCCAAAACAATAATAACGGTGCGTTATCTAAACTTCATGTTGATCACTATTAACCCACCAAAACACACTAAAGCTTCTAAGACTATAACGTGATAATGTCATCTCGAAGCTATGTACATGTGTGTTTCCTTTGTGATCCATCAAATACTTCTTTCATCATAACCTACTCTTTAAATACGAAAATATAGCAAAGTAAAAAATGTCTAGCTTACCCATTCACAAAATTTATACTGAAGAAGCGGGTAATGAACAACATATCAGATGGATCAAATCATGTTTTCTGCGTTTGATTTTTTTTCATTTGTTTGACTTCCTACTGGCCAGACACACTTAAAAATCTTCGGACCAATCATTCTGCAACTGACTTATATTTAACATTTTGTTTTGACCACAAATATTTATCCATGTTGAACATGCTTAACCCGTTTAGTTGACAGGACCAAAACACAAGCTATGTGGTTATATTTCATGTTGAAACGTAGCAATAACCCAGACACACACTGAAATCGACAATACAAATAGGAAGCCATACCAGGTTCGGTTATATAAATATGTTCTTTTTCAGCATTCGACTTGCTTCCCCTGAAAGGACCTTCATATCTTTACCTTGAGGTTCAACCAAAGCATCAATAAACTCCACTCCAAAAATGTTTGCTGCATTTTAAGAGATCAAAAATTGTCGTAAGATTAAAGGCAATGAGTGCTAGAAATTCTATTTTCACTCTCGTAAGCCAAGCTTATTCCTAATAAAAAGAACAAAAAAGATTCATGTTGTATGGAACACCAACATTTGGTTTGACACATTAGGTAAAATCAATTCTCCGGCTATTTCATTTTTGCATAAAGAAATCAAAAGTAAAAGTTTATGGCAATTTTCCTAACTACTTTCCAACTTACAGGGTGTTTGGCATTCTAAATTATAATGCATAAAAGATTTTTTAAAAGAAAATAATTCATATCATGTTGATGTTGGCATAAGTATTCTGTATATACTATTGCCTGTGAAATTCTCCTATACTAATCGTAAGGCTGAAGCTCAAAATCCATAGTACATACTCGGTAGAACTCACCTTAGTACTAAACTTTCTAGCACCAAGATCTCCAGTCTTTACAGGTTTATCCGAAAACCAATAGGCATCTTGATAGTGATAACGCGATGTTTGGCGTTTCAGCATTCACCATAACATAAGCTCTTAAGAGGACATTTCTAAAATGCCATTAAACTAATAAAGCATTACACAAACAACCATTTGGCCTTTTGTAGTAAATCTCTAGAGCGATGTCCCGAATCTCATGCCTTGAGGCTAAATAAAAGTGCACTTTAAAGGGTTGTATGGGTCGTTTTAAGTGGCGTTTGGGCTTGCTGCAAAAAATGCGGTTTTAAAGGGTTCCTAAACTGTTTCTAGTTATGTTCTAGCATTTTGCATATATTTCTCAACATAAAATAGTAATTCGCTATTATTTCGACCCTTAATTAGGCGTGTATTTCTTTGGACAAACATCTCTAAGCTGCGTATTAGTTTTCTTTTAAATACCATAATCTATTAAGCACCTAAACTTTAATTGCCAAACACCCCTCATCAATTCCCAGTTTTACTTAAGCAATATGGTGTGGCAATTGATCATGCATAAGACACAACTAATAGTGATATGAATTACATACAAAAAGAGATAAGAATATGCATCTTCGCACAACTAGCATTATAGTAGCTGCTCGTAGGTTTCGTTTCTTTGCAATGTTCCGTGATGTGATTAGTACACAATTACTTGATAGAACTTGAACATTTGTGCAACTCAGAAAAGATGTCCAGAACCTGATACACCACTTCTTTTTTACTTGGTCGATAATCGTGTGACATTATTGAGAAGAAATCAAAAAAGACTATTTTCTTCTCACCCTGCCATAAAGTAGACAACCATTTAATGTTTTAGCAAGCAACTTATACGGTAAAAAGTTTTGAATAAGGAAATGTAATTAGAAATGTTAAAATTAACATCAGTGTAATAAAAGTAATAGAATGGATTTACATGATTAACGTCATGAAATGCTTTTAAACATTAAACTAATTTATAATGATCAATTAGTAAATAAAAGGTTTTTTTCTTCACGTGTCAGTTTGTGAACATAAGTGTGTGTCACTATGTGACATAATATTATTATACCTCAACATGGGCAAATCTACTTCAAGCTCAACCATCCTGCAAAAAACTCGATGACACATTTTCCTTCGAATCCTTTTGCATTTTAGAAAATATGAAGTTCCTGAAACAAACTATGTTGTTATTGATCTTCTAACACACTATATATCTTAGGGTTTATCTACACAGGTCATCATATCAACGGATGTTTCCCCTTATCTGTAACTGCTGATCGAATTTCCATTTTATTAAACCATCCAAACGCAACTCTCATAAGTTGAGGCAAAACGAAAGAACATATAAATTAGTTGTTGTTTTTTCGTTTTGTTAAATCAAATCCAGCCTATGTTGTTAAAATAAATCCACTATTACATATAAATTAAACCGACAATCCGGAAAGAACATATGACAAAACAAAAAACAACAACGAATCATATTCTTATAAACTATTAACACGAAACACATCAAGATCTAAAATAAAATCACAAAAATTATAACTTTAAAAAAAGCCCATACCAATCTGCAACCGGCAGCAACTCGCAGCCAATACTCCTTTTCCACTCGACTCTGTATTGCCAGAAAAAAACCTAAAATCATTAAAAGCAATAAGAAAATTTAAGATTTAAAACCATCCATGAAACATAAAGGTGCATCTGGAATGTTAGGGATCAAGATTAGCTCTTACCTTATTTTGGCATTATGTTTGCTCCTCTGTGTGTGTGAGATTAACGGTGGATTCTAGTCTTCTAGATGTGTGTGTTAGGTTAGGACTCAGGATAATGGAAGAGGTCGAATGGGAAACACGTGTTGTAATGTGATGCTATGGTGTGAAAGAACGGGTCGGGCCGGTTTTTTAACCCGACATAGCCATAAATGCATTTATAATGCCTCGGGGGAACGATCTCAATCTTTAATATATATGTATAATTTAGTCAATGTTTTGAAATTTTATACTAATTTATTTTCTTCGTAATCAATTTCAAATTCTTTTCTTTTGAAATTGACTTATTTTAACCCACTGGTCTTAAATATGAATGGTAATAAAACCCGTGTTCGCCTTAAAATATGAAGACTTATACGGAATTACAATAGTTTATTAATAGACGGATACGCGAGGACTAGATATGACATGTTAGTATAGTTTAGCGTATACCGGGCTATATATTCTCCTCCTTACTTCCAAGTAGGGGTGAGGAAACATTATTGTATCTCAAGAGTGTGTGTTCTTCTCCCCCTTATCTCTAGAAAATACACACTCTTTCCTTTCTCTCTCTAATATAATAATATGGCTTTATTTCTATTCTTTCCTTCCCGATCTCCCGATCCTACCTAGTTAGTGAATTTATTATTAATGTTAACAAGTGTCATCAGAGCTAACCAGGGGTGTTTCGTGTTTGCGTATTGCTTATTATATGGTGTTTGTGTGTTTGGGAGCTTATTTGAGCTTATTTTTAAGCTATAAGCCCACGGGTTGGTTATATGTGGCTTATTTGTCAAAAAGCTTGAAACTTTCTTCTTCTATAATGTTTCTAGCTTATTGTTGAACACCACTCGTGGCTTATTTATTGGTCTCACGGATTATTTCAGCTTATATGGCTTATTTGGTGGTCATGGTTCTTAGGGTTTCTTTGGCTTATTTCTTTAAAATCTTGTACTTTCACACGTCAAACCCTAAAAAGCCTATATAACTTGTGTCTTTATGGCTTATTTACGTAGCTTAGTTTCTGTAAAAGCAACTTATTCTGGGCTTATAAGGTGGTTTCTTGACCGCGGTTTAAAACCTCCTTCCTCGCGATTTAACACCTTCATCTCCGCGGTTTTGGAGAAAGTGGTCGCGGTTTAACGTCAAACCTGCGGTTTTGACAAGGTACAACCGCGGTTTACAAGAAAGTGGCAGCGGAATAAGTCTCCGCGATTTAAGCTTCAAGTTATCCGCGATTTATGGAGGTGGTTTATGGAACAGGTACTCGCGGTTTAAAGAAGCGGAATAAAAGGGCCACCCGCGGTTTAACTTCCGGTTCTCCCGATTTATCATCTTCATCCCGCGGTTTATCTGTAAATGGTCCGCGGTTTAACATGGAAAGATACCGGCGATTTAAGCTTTTCCCGCTGTTTAACAACGTAATATCCTATGGTTTAACAGGTTAGGCAGCGGTTTAAGTTTTTCACTTCCGCGATTTAAGTGATGTTAGCCGCGGTTTAGGGTTAACTCAAGGAAGAAGAAGAGTTGTAATTTTGGCGGGAAAGTCTTATTTGAAAGTTGCAAGCCCTAGCACCAATTTCTAGTTTTAGTCCCTCGAAGTTCCAACTCAATGCACCATTCGTCCTTCCTTCATTACTTAACAACCGTTAATCCCTAAAAGTTAATTTCATTTGCACCACAAGTCTTTGATTCCATTTGTGTTTTAATGACAAGATTGACTAGACAGAGTGTATCCGGTAACGACAATTCATTACAACTTTGGTCCTAGTTAACAACAATCAAATCAAAACGCCAAAGCAAACACAATACTTAATGCTAAAATGATCCTATATAAGATTCATTAAACGACAAACGACTATGGATTCGGATTAAGAAAGACAAGTGATCACAGAGTTGATTTGGTATCCCTTATTTGAGATTGAAGTGGGTTTCACGAAGACGTCTACTTATTTCATTCTCTAGACTTCCTTCTACTTTCTACCCCTTTTTCTTTAAACCCCTTTATCGATTGATGACTTGCTTGAACTCATACAGCTTATGATTGAGACTTGGGTTATCTAGTTTCCAGTAGTCTGGGTGGTTGGTTAAAGACCTAGTTAACTATCACTTAAAGGAGTTACGTTGTAGTACTCAGTGTCACATGCAGATGCAGATATGGATAATTCAAGAGGTGTTGTACTTCTTATACTTTTAATGTTGGGTATAGGGTACTTAGAGGTTTGCTTATGCACCATTCTTTAATCAACAACAGTTCAAGGTTAAGTAACAAATTTGGGGGATTCTACTTTACTTTCAAGTTTAAAATATTGGGTTTACTTCTCCATGTGGTCACAACAAATAGCCGACATAATACGAGGTTGGTAAGTTAGCGAAAAAGTTTAAAGGGTTGAGATGTGATCATCAATTCTCACGGGATATTATTGTGCTATTAAACGACAATGGTACTTCACAGTCTAAGCAAAATTTTCAAAGTTCTTCAACGATGTTCATAACTTTTCAAGATTTGTGCTTAATACAAGAACTTCTCGAGTATATGAGCGTACACGACAATGATGCTTCCGAGAGTTCGAAATCATCATGGGGAAAACGTGTATTGTGATTCTATGTAACACCCCTAAAATGTGTCGCAGCGGAATGGTAACCGGGAGCATTACTTCATAATACAACAACACAAGATATAATAGAACAACCTCTAAATGAGCCGTTTGAAAGATAATCTCATTGATTTAATTGAAATCTAAATAGTTATAGCATTTGTCCCAAAGTTACATCAAGATGAAAGACTGAAAATAATACAACGAGATTGATAGTTTGAATGCAAGTAGAAATCCATGAATGAAATCTTGAAAAGTTTATACTCCAATACACATCAAGAACGTCAAGCAACTTATTCACCTGAGAAATACATGCTTAAAAGTGTCAATATAAAGTTGGTGAGTTCATAGATTTATATAAGTATAAATGTTGGACCGCAAGATTTCAAAGTATGTATTGCATAGTATACAATATTCAGGCAAATGTAATTACGATATCACTATGCTCATGACACTGAAGCTAGACAAAGTATATGTGTCAATTAATTTCAGGAAATTAATGTGTCCCAATAAATGCCAATCAATTTCAGACAATCAAAGTAAGTGTTCAAGTGAATCTGACATGATATACGCCCGTTGGCCATGTTTGGCACCAATCCTGGATAGGGATGTCAATCCTAATAGATCTATTTATAATACACGCGCTTACACAAAGTAATAAACAGTTCATGATAACGGGCATAGTGGTTTATCGCTACTTAGGCAAAATCCGTAATCATTGTAAGAATTGAAAAGTATTGTACTTGCGTCCTATTGTGAAAACAAGTCATGTATCTCACCCCAATATTTGTAAAGTAATTGTAAGCAAGTTTGTAATTTAGTATGTAAACGAGTATGAAAACGAGTATGTAAATGAGTATGTAAACGGGTATGTAAGTGTTATAACCCGTAATCACCTTCACTTCACGACATGTCTCTTGGAATCGATAACATTTACGTACCTAGAAATGTATCTTGGAATCGATAACATTTACGTACCTAGAAATGTTGATTAACATCGACACGGGCGTGCAAATAAAGTTCGAACAGGAGTTTTAAATATTTTCAAAACATGTCATTTCCCTAAGATTGATGATTTTGCAAACTTAGTATTCACACTATTTCCTGTTAATTTTCTTAACTCATTTTTTAATGCTTCAATTGCAAATCCTTTTCCTGAAGTTGAGCTTTGAACTCAGCATTTTGAGCAATTAAAGATGTTGTGTATTCTATAGTCTTAGCTCTCGTTGTCTTGATAGAATCAGACAGTTCTTTGTAATGCCTTTTCAAAGTCTTATTTTCCTTAAGTAATTTAGCCACTTTATGTTCCAATGCGAGGTTTATTGTTTCAATTACATCTATGTCATGTTTAATTTTGGCTTCATTACTTTTTACTTTCAAAAATTGACCATGTTGCCCTTCTTTTAAAGCTTGATTTTTATATTTAAGTTCAAGATTAACACAATGTGCTTCCATGCTTAAAAAATCTTTTTGAAATTGGGCAACGGTCTTTTTAAGACAAATATTTTTAGATTCAAGGGATTGATTTAAGAGTTTAGTTGTCTGGTTATCATTTAATTTAGCAGGAAAAGGACATGTGTCATGACATTGTTCAGCATTCTGGTCAACTTCTCCTTCATTATTGAATTCAGGTTGCTTAGTATGCTATTGTCCTGTAGCAAAGACATTGATTTCAGCAGTCGTTTGTACCTCATCCATTGGCTCTTCATCATATATGGGTTTGATATCTGCACCATCAGCATGTGCATCATTCCCTGATCTGCTTCTTGTATCCTGCGCTTTTGATTCTATCCCACTACTTTGTGTGTCAACCAAACTAGCATCCAATGCCTTACTCGTATCAACCTTTTCCTCTATTATCTACATCTGTCTGTCATTCACACTGTTGTCATACTCTCGTTTATGCTGTGCTCTTTCATCAATTAACTTCTTAACAGATTCCATGTGGTGGATCAGTGCATCACGGAATTCTAGAATCTCGAGTTGAGTGTATTGTAGAAAGTAGTTGCGTGTCATTACAACATATTCATTTTCCAAATAAATCCGTGACTTGATGAACATCTGAAACTGTGTCTCGAGTACTTTAAAAGTAACCATGGATCCAATCTTTTAAAATTCTTCGTTGTCAAGTTGCTTTTCTAGTTGATCCATGTTTAGGAACATTGCGCCTGTGAAAGTCTCTACATCTTGACGAAAGAGTGTCGCAAATGTGCGTTTGAATCCACACTCGGTTCGAGTTCCTTTTAAGTCGTTGTTTGAAAGAAGCTTGATGTGTGAATGAAGTTGTCGAAAAGATACCATGTAACATTCTTTTGCTTTGTCTTGAATTTGTTGCATTTGTTGTTCTTTCGAATTAGAACACGAAGATAAAGTATCTTTCGTTTCCATTTTACCGTGAATTGTGAAGTGAAAATGTTTTGTAGGATCTTAAGTAGGTAAAGTAATTGTTGTTGTGGATTGAAATCAATTAACGTTTACGGGATTTTACAAATCTATGATTTAAACTGAGAAAAGAAATGGAATCTTTTGCCGGATTTTACAAAATCAAGAAGAAACCGTGAAACAATGATTAATTGTTGTTGAAATCGTTGTTGAAATTGAAGTACGTGAGATTTTGTAACGATTAATGAGCTTAAAACGATGACTGAGGCACAAACTTTGAGCTTGAAATGATTAACGGTTGATTAAAACTCAAATAGGGACTAACGGTGCAATTACGGTTCACTTTGGAGGACTAATGGTTGATTTATAACTTGTAAGGACTAACTTTGAAAAGAAGTTTCAACGATGAGGGTTATAAAGAAGATAAGGACTAATTTTGAAATGATCCTTAAGTCTAGGGACTGCATGTGCACTTTTGTAAAAAAATTTAATAAATGCAAAAGAATTTCCCTCCTTATACTGGTCTTCTTCGTTTTTAAATTTATTAAAAATGTTACGAATGCAATTTGAGCTCGCGGGATGGTACGTTTATCGCCGTTGAAAAATGAATATACCACGATGATCGAAACGAGTTCACGATCGTAATGGTATAGATTATAAGTCCCGTAACTAACCGACACTCGAAACCTAAAAATCCAAAATTACTTAAAACTGCTAGTTCGGTTGAAATTGTAAACTGCGAGTTCGGTTAATGAAGGAGCTGCGAGTTCGGTTCCAAAGAGTGCTGCGTATTCAGTTGAGTTTGGAAATTGCGAGTTCAGTTCCTTCACAATGTTGCTAATTCGGTTGCTTCACAAAGTTGCGAATAAAGTTGCTAATTCGGTTGCTTAAGGGATTGCGAGTTCGGTTGAAAGAGGGAGCTGTGAGTTCGGTGACCTCTACACAGATGCGTATCCGGTTGAAGCTTGACTGCGTATCCGGTGTCCTTTGTTTTGTCTTCAACCGAAACAACCAGAAATGTATTTGTCATCCTTGTCCTTGTTTCCTTCAAACTTGGATCAATGTTTCTTTGTCTCAACCGTGGACCACATAAAATAAGCTAACCAAAATAAGCTTGTAATAAGCTTTCTTAACACAAATAAGCTAGGAACAGTGGCGACACAAAATAAGCTAATAAAAAGCTTGAACAAAAAGAAAAGAAATTGTTTGACACAACAAATAAGCCATGAAAGAGTAGAGCAAATAATATTTTCCAAATAAATAAGCTAGAATAAGTAAATGAACCAGAAGTATAAGCCACGAAATAAGTTTTACCCTAAAGCTCGTATAATAAACCGTGAAAAAGAAGCTGTTTATAAATTTAAGACCAGTGTCGTTTATAACTAGTGGTCAACTGAAGCCCAAAATCATTTGAAATAAAGCCCATGTTTTGTTTAACAGATATGCCATATATGGTTTTTAAGAAATAAGAATTTGGTAATTAAAAAAACACCAAGAAGAAAAGGAAATAAAAAATAATCTGAACCTAAAGAACTTAAAATAAGCCGAATAACAATAAGCTCAAATAAGCACAAAACAAAAAAACCACTAAATCACTAAACCCACCCGTAACGAGTGATACCAAATGTTATAACCCGGAACCACCTTCACTTCACCATTTGAACCAATAAAAATAAGATAAGAGAAAAATGAAGAAAAGTAGAGAGAGGTTAGAGAGAGAAACTAAAGAAAAGAAAAAGAGATGGTTGATTTCTAGTAAATGAGAGAAAATACAAATCAGACCAACGCCCTCTCCACACTTGGAGAGGGGTATTTATACTTACACCACATGGGCTTTGTTGGGCCGAATGGTGTTTGACTTGGGTCGGGCTCAGGATTACACTGGACCTTAGTCCAGAATTAGTACAAGTTTAGATTACGTTCACGAGCCCGTTTACCCTTCTTGCCTATTACAACATACATGAATAAAGACCGAGACTTAATATTCATAATGAACGAACTTCATTGTTCGACTTAATATTTTAAGGCTAACAGTTAGCCAAATAAGGAAGTTTGGTCTAGCTCTCGAAAGTGGAAGGCAGAAAAAGGATAGCTAAAAGTAGGGAAAGTCGGGCTACTCACATTGATTTACAACCAAAAATCCTATCTTGAAAATGACATCTTCGTGAAATAGAGAAAGCCGCCCCGTCTCCAACTGAGGTCTTCTCGCCCGCTGCCAGGAAGATTCGATCCCAACGACCGCCTCGCAAGACCTCTGTACTTTTTTATTGCCTTTCCTTATTTTAATTTAAGGAAATCCACTTCTTTACTAGAGAGAACTCGATTTGAAGCTTTCATTCCTCTTCGGGTGGTTTGGTTTATCTTTAATTAGCTATTGAGCAAAAAGAGTTTGCTACCTTTCTGCGTATATCTTGTATTCGGGGGAAAGGCTGGGTTGTAAGCTTCAAGAAAGGAGAGAGAGGCACTCTTTTTGGAAGTCAGTGTAAACGAGTATGTAAACTGGTATGTAAACGAGTATGTAAATGAGTTTGTAAATGCGTATGAAAACGTGTATGTAAACGAGTTTGTAAATGAGCATGTATTCTCCCCCAAAATATTTAAATAAAGTTAAATAGGGGCCATGAAACTCACCTCAAGTGATGAAATTGATTCTTGATAAATCAACTAGGAATGTCGTCACAAATGACCGGTATGCAACATATTTACTTATAGGTCGATTTAGAATAATGTATGAAAATATAGACAATGCACTATGTTTTATTTTGTTATATCACCACCTAATAGTTTTAGACTTAGCTTATAAATCAAAATAATGCTTTCGTTAAGTTTACCACTTTTATTATTTTTACCACGAGAATATATATATATATATATAGTCTAGTTAATTCATAAAATAATATTTATAAAGTTTAAAACGCATATAAATATTATATGAGTGATGCTATATTATTTCCTAATGTTTTTATAGTCTAAACGGACCCGAAGTCCGAAAACACTGTTTTACTATTCATGTCAGGAAAAAGTGCGCATGAAATTTTATATAAAAGTTGTCTAGTATTAATGAAGGTTAACTCACTCATATTACACTTTTAGGCTTCGTAAACTTGAGGACATTTACCGAAACATCATTCCGAGCAACATTCTAGTTTTATATTTAAGCCAGTTCAGACCCGAAAGGCCCCAAAAACACAAAACGAAATCTGATCAGACCACATTTTTACCCAAAAGCTGTCAAAATATTTTAATTGCCGGTAAACTTTAAAAATTCATATCTCCTTTGTTTTACGTCTGTTTTTTGAGTTCTCTATATGCACGGAATCGTATTGAGACGTACTAACACATTTTTAAGGTTTTAACTTGTTGAAAAATCCGTAACTAACTGTTTAAAACCTGCTGTCCTAAGGGCATTTTACACATTTTGAAACTATAATTTTAACCTCATTTTTACAAAACAATAACCTCTAATCTAACCACTTCAACATCCTTCACAATAAACACATACAAACTAACCTAATCACATCCAACACTTCATCATAATAAAAACAAAACATAAAATAATTTATAAAAGTGTTTAAGCTAGTTTATTAATAATAAACTTGATAATATGCCTAATAATCATATAAGTAATTGTTGTTTTTAATTTCTTTGCAAACATTTATAAAACTCTACTAGTTGGTGATTTAACTTAATAATCTTGGTGTTCATGTATGTAAATACATTATGTAAGTATAGAAATATGTAAGAACATAATCAATATGTATAAAAATCAAAAGAGTAGATGTAGAATGCTTATAAAGCTTATGATCAAAAGAAACCACTGATCCGCTCAGACTACACCTTAAAATACATATAATATAATAAAATATCAAATATATAGTAAGGATGGTCTAAAAGCAG
>BQNB010146153.1:4947-16617 GCA_026074375.1 Tanacetum coccineum
CATAAATAACTTATGTTATTTACAACTAGGTTGTTAACAGAACGATGTCTTCTCCCAACCACTCTACTTCTAATATTGAGGATGCTTTTTCCTCTATAATATTCTTAACTATACTTCGGTCTCATCGGATTATTTCCCAGCTTCAGCGAAAAACAATTCTTTTAACTCTTCGGAAAACCCTAAAGAAAATATGATTCCACCGGCATTCTCATCTTTCTATAATAATACTTATTTGAAGGACGTACAAGCATATTATGCTAAGGAATTACCTATTTCATCACTAGATCCTATTACTCCACCAGCTATTTTGACTCCATATCCGGTATTACCACCATCACTACTATTTGATCCTCGATATTTCTTTGTTCCTGAAAAACTATTACCACCTAAGAAATGAATATGTTCCCCATCTTCTTCCTCAACTATGTTATCTAATTCATCCCGGAATCAAACATGTGATTTGGTATCACCATCTTCCTCAGTTTATACTCCTACCCCACCTTAGATATTTGAAATAGGAAAATGTTCAGATAAGATGTATCTGAAACATCATGAGAAACAAGTCGAAGATATTTTGAATTACTTAGATAAACTCTCTCTTCACCGCATTGAGAAAATGGAAAAAGGACGTACTAATCATACGAAGAGATGGTAACGAACTGAAAACCGAACTTAAGAGAATCCGTACTCAGATTATCAAACTTCAAAAGAAGCGGTTAGGGCAAAAGGATAAGATTGCCTTTGCTCACTACAGAATTTCCGATCTTGAACAAATCATTGAGAAAATCCAAGCTCGTCACTAAACAGATCAGGAGGATCTTTAGGATGTCATCTACCGGCTCAGAATCAACAAACTCTTAGACTAGTTATAGCTTTATCCTAAGCCACGGGATGTGTGGTATAAATAAAAACGCTTGTCAAATCTTGACTATGTACAGTGAAAAGGCAAGTTATTTATAAAGGCAATCCTGTTTCATACCTTATTTTTCCAACTTATCTCTCTTTCATCATCATTTTCACCATTTGCGTCATTATTTCCGTCTTTATCATAACCTCTAAGTGCTTAAAAATTCAAAAATAAGCATTTTCCTTTAAGCATTTTAACATCACATTCTCTTATTTAAAAAAAAAAAACTTATGATGTCATTCTTATTACGTGTTATCTTATGTTGATAGGATGCCTCCCAAAAGGACGTCAACATCTGAAACACCAGCCATAACTTTGGATGCCATCCGGCAACTGACTGCTGATTTTACTGCAGCCCTGGAAGCACAGACTGCTGCCATGGCAAGTGCTAGTAATCTTACTGGAACTCCTGCAGTGAAAACGGGAAACTACAAAGAGTTTATCAGCTGTCAACCTTTCTGCTTTAATGGTACGGAAGGAGCAGTAGGCCTTATTCGCTGGTTTGAACGAACCGAATCAGTATTCTCTCGAAGCAGATGTGCTGAGGAAAATAAAGTAACATTTGCTACTGGTACTTTAACTGACGATGCCTTATCCTGGTGGAATGCATATGCCCAACCTATGGGAATAGAGCAAGCTAATCGAACCACCTGGACTGAGTTAAAAAGGCTTCTGACGAACAAGTATTGTCCTAGAACTGAGATCAAGAAAATGGAAGATGAATTTTATGGTCTGACTGTAAATGGAAGTGATCTCAAGACTTATATTAGAATATTCCATGAATTAGCATTTTTATGCCCGAATATGGTACCAAACACCGATAAACTTATGGAAGCTTTCATCGGGGGACTGCTGCAAAGCATTGAAGGAAACGTTACTGCTTCAAAACCTCAGACTCTGGAAGAAGCCACCAACATAGCTCACAAGCTAATGGACCAAATAATAAAGCGTAATTCTGTGCAAGAAACCAATGAACACAAACGAAAGTTTGATGATACAACAACAACTATCCCAATAACAACAACTATTCCAATAATCGTGACAAAGACAACTACCCCAATGATCGCAACAATAATAACCACTCCAACAATCACATTAACAAAAATAACTACCCAGATAACCGTAACAATAACAACCGCAACAATGATCACCATCCGCAGCAAAATGGAAGACATGAAATCTTCAAGGCTAATGGAAACTATAGATATAATGGACCTCATCCCCTTTGTAGGAAATGTACTCCACATCACACAGGATCGTGCACCGTCAGGTGTCAGAATTGCCACAAAGTAGGACATCAGACTAGAAACTATAGGAACTAAGAACTTTTGTTTCCAAACATCACTCTATCTCTCAACCAAATCTCGAGACATGTAACATAAGTATCAACTCTTTTTCATATGTAAAATTCGT
This sequence comes from Tanacetum coccineum, assembly GCA_026074375.1. Taxonomy (NCBI): domain Eukaryota; kingdom Viridiplantae; phylum Streptophyta; class Magnoliopsida; order Asterales; family Asteraceae; genus Tanacetum; species Tanacetum coccineum. The sequence continues at coordinate 7,268 of BQNB010146153.1, forward strand.
ATGTAAAGTTATCTATGAAATAATAAAGAGATAATTCCGTTACATCTTGTTATCTCCCAAGACACGTTAGCTATATGTATCAATTCTCTTAGTGTTTTAGTTGATGTAAAGTTATGTAAAGTTATACATGAAATAATAAAGTGATAATTCCGTTACATCTTGTTATCTGGTGGTATCAAAACTCAACATTATTTGTCAATTCTATCATGTTCAAACTCTGAATACTCTACTCATACCTTTGCAACATAAATTTTCATCCTTGATTATATGGGCGTCAGTACAATCAACATCTTAATATTGTCTAACCATTCATGATCATATCATTTTCTACACATTACTATATCATGTTTTTATGCTTAGGTAAGACAATTTATGATCATCTTATTGAAATAAATTAGAATGCTTCTTCATTTGAATAAGGAAATTATAAATTCTCAGTTACAAGGAGTTAAACACTTCTTTTTGTAAGTGACTAATTATAAATAAATAGGCTTAAGTATATAACATATGTACAAACAAGTTTCGCTCAATCCATTTGTATAAACAATTCCATAATCATTATCATTATTACCTTCATTATCATTATTACATTCATCATCTGTTCATTTCAAAATCCGCATCTCACGTGATTAGCAACTCTCTTACAAATTCATAATCATTCTTTGACATCACTCATTCCATGATCTCCGTATTCTAAAATTTTCTGTTATATTCTGCAACATAATAACAAGGAAACACACAAGAATCTATATAATGCCAAATGATTTTAATACCACTAGGTATGAAATTTTTGACAAAGACTTGTGATAGCATTCTTATTAGATGTTGACTTTTAAAGGTTAATGAATAACGATTTCTTACGATCACAGTAGCACAGCAGAAGCATGGTAGGCCCATAACCCACAGGTTCCGTAAATCAAAGTATTTCATCACGACACTATGAATTTCAAGTCATGCCATTTGGTTTAACAAATGCACCTGCTGTATTCATGGATCTCATGAATCGTGTATGTAAACCCTATCTGGATAAATTCGTAATAGTGTTTAACGCGATATTCTTATCTAATTTAGTAACGAAGATAACGAAACATGCAAACTCATCTCAGAATTAATATTGGAAATTACTCCGGAAAAGAGAAATTGTATGCCAAGTTCTCTAAATGTGATTTCTGGATTCATATCGTGCAATTTCTTGGTCATCTCATCGATAGTCAAGGACTTCATGTTGACCCTGCCAAGATTGAAGCTGTTAAGAATTGGACATCTCCAATACTCCTACCAAGTGCGTCAATTCTTAGGACTCGCCAGCTATTACCGAAGATTTATCGAAGGTTTTTCAAAAATTGCAAAGCCTTTGACTAAATTAACCCAGAAAAACAAGAGTTATATCTGGGGCGAAGAACAAGAATCAGCTTTTCAACTCCTTAAACAAAAACTCTGTGAAGCACCAATCTTAGCATTACCAGAAGAAAACAATAATTTTATCGTTTACTGTGATGCATCTCTTCAAGGGTTAGGAGTTGTATTAATGCAAAGAGAAAAATTCATTGCTTATGCATCTTGACAACTCAAACCTCATGAAGAAAACTATACCACTCATGATCTTGAATTAAGAGCAGTAATATTCGCTCTTAAAATATGGAGACACTATCTATACAGTACAAAGTGTACAGTTTTCACTGATCACAAAAGCCTTCAACATATTCTTCGTCAAAAAGAATTGAATATCAGGCAACGCCGATGGTTAGAATTACTCGCAGATTATGATTGTGAGATTTGCTATCATCTTGGAAAGGCCAATGTTGTGGCAGATGCCTTAAGCCGAAAAGAAACAACGAATACATAAACACTCTCCATGTTCGAGCAATTAATCTTAAACGTTCATCCAAAATTAACCATCTCAAATTTTCGAAGCCCAAATGAAGCTCTCAAGAAGAAAATGTCAAAAAATAAGAACCTACGAGGAATGGGACAAAATCATTTGATATTTGTCCTGATGGAACTCCGTTGTATCAAAAAAACAAAGCTGGTTACATTTTTTGCGGTTTTAGTGACTTAATCATGCATGAGTCTCATAAATTCAAAATATTCTATTTTTTTTTCCCCACCCGGGTTCTGATAACAATGTACCATGGATTTAAAGAAACTCTATTGGTTGGCCTAAACTTGAAGGCAATCATCGCGAACTATGTTAAATAAGTGTTTGAATATTCTAGAGTTAATGCAGGAATGTCAAAAGACATCCGGCGTATTGGTACAACCAGAATTTACTAGGTGGAAATGGGAATTAATAAACAATGGATTTTGGTTACAAAGCTCCCAAACCTCAACCGGTCATGATGCCATTGGGTACATTGTCGGTATTCTTAACCAAACTCAAACACATTTCTTACCCCATTCGAGACGACTGATAGTATGGAAACTCTTACAAGGTTATATATCAAAGAAATAGTCTCTCGACATGGCGTACCAATCTCTATCATCTTGGATCGTGACAGTCATTTCACATCCAGATTCTGGCAATCATTGCAAAATGCTTTGGGTACTCAACTAGACATGAGTACATCATATCATCCTGAAACCGATGGACAAAGTGAAAGAACCATCACAACCTCGAAGACATGCTACGGCTTGTGTTTAGATTTTGGGGAAAGGATGGGATAAACATTTACCATTGTTAGAATTTTTGTACAATAATAGTTATCATACCAGTATCAAGGCAGCACCATTCGAAGCACTTTATGGAAGAAAGTGTAGATCACCTGTTTACTGGGCCAAAGTTGGAGATTCTCAACTTACGGGACCAGAACTTTAATTCATAGAAACACTGAAAAGATCGTTACAAATTGTCAAACATTGCTAGCTGTAGAGATCGTCAAAAAGTTACCAATGGTATGGCGAAAGCCTTTAGAATTTCAAGTTGGCGATCGTGTTATGTTATATGTATCACCCCCGTAAGGGTATCTTTTGATTCGGAAAAGAGGAGGAATAGCTTAATCCCATGATTATTGGACCATTCAAAATTCTTAAACGAATTGGCCCAGTGGCGTACAAACTAAATCTTCTGAAGTGACTTAGTAGTACCACAATCTTTCCATGTTTTTCATAATCTCAACGAAGTGCTTATCGATGAATTCTCCTTATTATTCCAATAAAAGAACTTCAACTCGACGACAAACCCAACTTTGTAGAAGAACCAGTGGAAGTAATGGATCGTGAAATTAAGCAATTAAAGCGAAGTCGTATTCCTATAGTCAAAGTACGATGGAGCTCTAAAAGAGGACCAGAGTTTACATGGGAACGTGAAGACGAAATTCGTGCCAAATATCCTCATCTATTTTCAATCATCACTTCAACATCAAATCAAATCTCGGGACGAGATTTCTGTAAGGATGGGGGACTATAACAACCCACAATTTTCTTAAATGTAAATATCCATCTTTTAAGTTAGATGATATACAATCTATCAATTATATATGAACTCACCTTTTTCAGGGAAATTTTTCGCTTTATTACATTACATTACTTTGCCAATATCTTGATGTACAACATTTCTTGCATAAATAAAGTTAACGGGCTCAGGCAACCTACATATGGCAATCCTATCTTCATATATGTCAAGAAATCATCATAATATATCAAGTCAATATCATAATATCATTTTTACAAAGTACATTATTCCTATAATGTACCATTAGCAACGTTATATCAAAACGGGCTTTAAACCGTTATCGGGTGCCTCTAAACCCTAATTCCATGAAGGATTAACATCTAAAGTGAATGTACAAGCTACTAAAGCATATGTACAAGTAAATAAACAACATTTCATTTGAAATATAAACTCCCTCCAAGTCAAGTACAAGTTTTCAAAGCACAATGTACAAGTCATTAAGCACAATATCTAAAATAGCCGTTTTACCTCCGTTTTCAATCTAGTTTATTCACCACCACTCTTGTGCAAGCTACTACACTCAATATACAATGTTTAAACCCTAATTATTTTATTCATAAGCTTTCATACACATTTTTACTCTTAAAACCCTAATACAAAAGTCAAAAACCATAACCCGAGCAAAATACTAAACCATGACCCGTTTCTTCGTTTTTATCCATTGTAAACTCAAACCAACTCTCAAATAAGTGGTAATAACATAAATTACAACATTCTCAATCACTTTCCATCATCAATTCACCATATTAACAACAATGTACAAGAAACAAAGCTAGAAAACCCTAATTATGCCCTAAGTGTAACTTTTGACTCGTTTACTCATTTTCTACCCATTTTAACCCAAACCACCTATCAAATTTTGATTATAATCCTTAATATAAGTCTTAGGATCAGTAACCTAACATTCTTAATCAAATGTACACGAATTGACAAGCAAGAAAACTCAATCCGAACCCTAATGAGCCCCTAAATGTACCCCGTATACCACCTTTCTATCCTTTCATTTGACGGCCATTCTCACCAATCTTTTCTTGCAAATCAAGCACCTCCATGACTAAATCTACTTCATAACTAGAAAAGATTACAAGCACCTCAACACACAAATATCTATTACCATTAAATAGTTTTAAAATTGGCACCTTGTCTTCTTTTTTTCTTTCCTTCCTAGCACGACAAGCCATGGATGTTCCTAACATCCTTCTAGTTATTTCGTAGCATGCATACTCATCATGTAGCTTCTCCACCTCATGCTCTAGCTATCCCATGTGTCCTAGATCAGAATCAAAGAACCCTTAGTCACCTAGATGATTTTCAAGTATAAATAGAGGCCATAACCCTTCATTCATTTTCATCCCCCACTTCTTCTTCTAATAAACTCAAGTGAGCAACTTTTATTTGCTACTTATGATCCAGGATCTATCAAAGAATCATAAGCTAACGAGAATGTTTTGAAGATTTGAAGCCCCGGAACAAGGTACAAAGCGTACTAGTGGGAAATACTACCTGAAACTGACCGTTCCACCATTTTTGCTCCCTTGAAGCTCAAACCCATTTAACCTGAATGTTCTACTTCTGCTCCTTACACTCTATAATGTTCATATAATCCTAAATATACCTTGTTAAAGTTCATACTCCAATTCATGCTCATTTACCCATTTAATCCCAAAATCGTACACCCGAAACCCCCCCTAAATTTTTTTATTTATATATTTTTTTTTTTTTTGCGTTTTTTTTTTTTTTTATTTTCCCCCCCTTATTTGTAGTTTTTTTTTTTCCTCTATTTTACCCACCTTTTTGTAAAAACAAAAATTGTTTTTTTTTAAAAAAAAAGAAATATGAAAAAATTTTTAAAAAATTTTTTTGGTGTTTATTAAAAAAAAACTAATACCCCAATTAGCCCTAAAAATTGGGTGTGCCCCCCTTTTTAAAATTTTTTAAATTGTTTTTTTTATTAAAAATAAAAAACCACTTTATTGATTAATAAGGAAATTTTGAACTTAAAACCCCACGCTTTTACCGTTTTGGAAACCCTAATATGACCCTTTTTGCTCCCTACTTAATGGAATCGTTATTTAAAAGTTGCGTACGTTAATCTTCAATATTTTAGTTTATTATAACTAATAAAAATCCTATTGAAATGTTCAAATAAGCTTGCATGGCAAATTTTGGACATGTTTTGTAATTATAATCCATGCAAGGGTAAATAACGTAACTTTTCTGAATTAATAACCTAAAGGGCTGAATATGTATATTTATCAAAGTTATAACAATAGGGGTCTATTATGTCACTTTATTATTTATTATTTATTTTTAATTTGTTATTCAAATGCAAGGTTTACTAGGTACATCTTTTAAAGTTGAAGGACGCAAAGACCGTAAAAGTGCAAACTCCCAATGGGTAAATTCTGCCCACTTTTTCAACTTAAGTGTTCTAGAAAAAATGTAACCTTTTGTGCAAAATTATAAAATCATGTTTAAACCTTTACAAGACATTACTTAATTAACGCTTCTCGTGCTTAACATTTCCAGATATTGATTAAAACGCTTAAAACTGAATTATATTATATCACAATACTAGGGAGCTCATATTAAGATGTTTTCATCTTGGTATTAACGATTCTGACTGAGTTGTTGGGGTGTACGAGTTAAAAGTGTCCCAAGCTCCGTCAAACGTTTTACTGTAATGACTTTTGAATTATGAAGGCCACCGAACGAGGTGAGTACAATAATTCCAAACTCTTCATCAAACTCATAACACTTAAAACATAAAGTTTCTAGAGTGCAATCTCCTAAGTGACTCTAACATATTTACTCAGTGCTAACGTGGTTGTTTACTATCATTTACTAGATCAACCTCGTCTTTTAAGATTGTGAAAGTCGACAGCTTTCATTTTGGAATATTATAAATACATCTACATAATCAGTTAGTTCATACCTCAGCTTTTCAATCTTTTGAATGTTTTTATAAAACCCGCGAGGGGATAACATGCTTGTACAAAACTCTTTTTGCATACTCATTATCTTATAACAATGTGATTACTTTTTCAAAGACTATATAATGAGTTCATAATCTCACCATGCTTATAAACCTTTGATATCCTACTTTAAACATGAATGCAAATAGTAATTTGACCTGTTATGGTTTTGACTTGGACGGGTTATTAGGGTATTGGGCTTGGATTTGTATTTGGGCCAAGAATGGGATAAAAGGGTTAATGGGTTGCTTATAAAAGGCTTAAAGGACTAGGCTTATATTTAATAAGGTATTAGCCTTAATGGGCTGACCCGGCCCATTAAAATGGGTACGGGTTGACCCGTTAAATATAAATTATAAATACGCCTTCGGCTTTGATTTTTCGCGCTCATTCCATTTCCGTGCTTGGTTTTGTCCGTTTTGCTTTGTTTTTGTCCATATTTGACATATCCGTTACCTGCAAGACATAAATTACAAAACACACATATACAATGTATTTTTCATATATTTTTGGTCTTTTAAGCTTATTTTAGTAAGGTAAAATGATATGTGATTGAACACATATCAGAACAGTTTCTTATTAAATCTAGTTGGCGTCATTGCAAGTTCCCTTGGTGCAATGATATTTCTGTTGATGGGCATTTCTGGGATGCTTTAATTGGGCTTGACGATAAGCGTTTAGGGTGGTTACTTGACGATGTAAGTAAATATAACACTTTAATATCGACTTTTCTTACACATATATGTGGATCATCATTAGAGTTGTTTTTTATTAACTTCAGCACATTGAACTCTAGGTGTGGTACATGTGGCATTTTAGACAATCATGTCATGATTGATCTATTTTTAGCTGTTACTTTCTTACTTTTCTACTTCAAGATTAAATGTTGTTCTTTTATGTGACTGATGAAATTTACCCCATGGCATGGAGGGATGTGGAACAGACCCATGTGATAGCACATCATTCATTATTTATAAATCTTTTTGTCAATGATTATTTTCAAACATTTGTAGGTCTTCATTCCTATAAATGAACCCAAGCGACATTGGTCTCTTGCACAGTTTCACATACAATATGGAAATGTCACATTTTATGACAGTCAAAACATTGAAGGTGTTGAATATCGTCTGTGGTATCTGAAGATGAGGAGTTGTTTAAAGACTAAGCTACCTGTTCTTCTACACCGTACTGGTGTGTTTGCGAGCAAAGGAATCGATCCCAACAACTATAGTATTAAGTTTAGTCAAGAACAGAATGTCCTCCAGTAGGGTGGTTTATTTGGTGATTGTAGCGTGTTTGTATGCATATTTCTTTACAGGTTAGTAGCTACTTGATTCACTTATATACATTATTAATTGTGGCGTGTTTGTCAATCATAGAAATATGTAATCTACAACTTAGTTAATTGTGTTATTGTATATACAGTTTAGCTTATGGGATCCCTTTGGCGGTTGAAGATCCAATCCAGATGGCCTTGGCTTATCTAGAAAAAATGGTCAAATTTTATTTCGAGCACAAGATCATCTGTCCATCTTAGTTTGTGTATCAAACTTGTCTGTCTCTTTTGGAAACTATTATCAAGTTGCTTGTAAACCCGATTGTTGCCTAGAAGAAGGATTGACTATTGTTGAAAATGATAGGGATGTAAAAATAATGTATGAAATGGCCGACTTGCATGGTCACCTTGAAGTGCATGTTGCTCATTTTCCTCAATACCTAGTAACTGACTACTATTTGAAGAACTTGTGTGTTGATGAGACAGACGATGAGGTGACGAAACAACTTCTAAGTCACCAAAAGATTTACAAAGAGGTTTCTGGTTTGTCATTGGAAGAGATGCGTGCATGGGAAAAAAAGAGCAATCATCACCATGTTACCTAATATCTCCTAATCCTCTTAAGGCTAAATGTTTCCCTAGTGACTTAAAAGGCAAGTCTCTTTTGGACGACTTTGAGAAGGTAGAAGGTGAAGGTGAAGGTTTGGGATCGTCAAGCTCTAAGTTTCGTTTGGTTTAAGTGTTCACGTTTGGTTGTCACAATCTGTTGAATTTCCTTTATGTTTACCTAGTGACATAAGTTTCGTTTATTTTAGTTGTTGGTCACAATGTTCCTAGGACCTTTATCTTAGTTGTAATTTAGTTTATCTTTATTGTAATTTCGCTTATCTTATTTGTAATTTCGTTTCTATGTTGTAATCCAAGTTAACTTCTTTTTTAATGTTATAACTAGTTATTTTTCTCGAATAGATCAAAACTTCCAAATACATAAAAAGAGTTTTATACAAAATATTCACCTTTTTACCACAAATTTATTACTAATAAATATTCACCTAACATGAAGTAAATATACTCAACCACTTTCTTTTTTCTCCTTATATATATACATCTATTAACAAGTGTTTTTATACACCAAACAAATTTCAACTACTACATGGAAAACCAAAATTTGTGTAGGCACTGTGGAGCAAGAACTACAATAACAACTTCATGGACTCCTAGAAACCCCGGACGTCGTTTTCACCTTTGCCCAAATTGTGGTTTAAGTCATTGGTTTGATCCGCCAATGTGTGCAAGAGCTGTGACTATCATTCCGGGTTTATTGAGAAGAATCAATAATTTAGAAGAAAATGCAAGGGTGAATGCTAGTGAAGCAAGAAGAATGAAAGTTATTCTATTGTTTAGTTGGTTTATTTTTGTTTTGTATTTCTTCATGAAAGAATGAAAGAATCTTCATATGCTTTTAATTAACAACAAGTGTTTGTAGACACTATTTTAGTTAATTTTTAAGTTTAATTATTTGCTAAGGGTATATATTTCTTCATGGATTTGATAAGCTCTTATTAGGTCTATATGCTAGTTCTCATAAGCTAGGAATTAGTTTTGTTAAGTTTTGTAGTTAGTTTTAATCAAAAAAAGTCAAGTCTGC
>BQNB010146155.1:0-16617 GCA_026074375.1 Tanacetum coccineum
ACCATACAATCCCAATCGATCAAACAAAACAGAAGTCACATCGTGACCCAAAATATAAAATCAATCCTCGACTATAGCAACGCGTCGAGGTAGAAAACAAACTCGCTTAGGTTTGACTTTTCTCTCTCAAAAGTCCCCCAACTCCGCGGGTCTAGTAAGGTAAACAATCTCCCAACGATACCTCCTAGGGGTAGGGGAAGACATGATTAAAATAATAACAAAGGGGTATATACTATTAGATCCCCATAATGAAAAAGTATATATTTCATATTATATAGTAGTAATTCAAAATAGAAAGAATTTTAAAGCTTTAGGTAGCGGGAACATACAGTATATATACGTACACAAATACTTATGCCCTAAAATGCAACTATATGAGGGACCCTTAAGCTATAGTCTAGGCTCAACCACCTAATTCTCTATAACCAATGGATCTGATACCAATGAGTCACACCCCGCCAAGGCGGAAATGCGAGGCATAAACAAGAATGGATATCATCACAACATATGGTGTCTATATAGAGAATACTAAAATGAAAACTAAAGTAAAGCAAAGACACAAAGTGTCATAACAATACCCAAAACCTAATGGTGTCTTTATTAATGAGAAAGAGGTCTCGTCAATAAATGACATGCAAAACATAATCCAAACAATTCATGACAATAATTAACAACAACGGGACGGAACGTGCCCACGATCCACAATCATATGATGGATGTCTCTAGGGGTTTAATGTCCCATCACGGGTCACCCCGACACCATGCCCAACCTTAACCGCTTCATTAACACATTACATTAGACAACTCCTTTTTAATCAAAACTGCAGAATTTTAGTGTGACTTTACGCACCTAAAACCCTTACTTAATGACTCTCATAATTCATACCAAAAATCACACATGATCCCTTATGTATTTACTAACTACCATGATATTCCCATGTATTAATTATATGTGTAACCATCTCAAATAAAATCAAACTTCAAAACAGTCCTAATTCGGACCTGCACGCACACTAAAAAGTATGACCCTAAAAACCATACTTAGACAACAAATCAGAGGCTAAAAATTTTTGGAAGTTTAATAGACACATGGAACTTGACGTTTGTAAAAGGGATAATCCTAATTCGAATTTTAATTAAGGGTTTAACTCCCCGAAATCAGACCTAAATCTGACCCGTATTTACTGTTCTGACAACTTTTCTTGCAAACAATATTTGAATGACTTCCCGAACTCAAAATCGTTCGAGGTCAGACTTTTTGGAAAGTAGACTCTCTGGACTATAATTTAGACATAAGATTCATCAAAAATCTAATTATCAATCATGAGATATCATCTGAACAACACGACCCAAAATTCTGCTCAAACCTAAATCAAGTTTTAACATGAATTAAACCTAACCGATCATACCCATACGATTACAATTAAACCCTAATCATTATGACATGATTAATATCATTAATTTACAAATTTATAAAAACCCTAATTCCATCATAATAATTATTACATGTTTTTAATGATTAATAACTAACAAAGATTAATTAAACATACCTTAAAGCTTGTTTCCTTTACAAAATCAAAACTCTAAATTTTTCTCTCCTTCTTTTTCTCTTGGATCTGTCGAACAGTATATGGGAGAGGGTTATGGGATTTTATTTGGTATTTATAGGCCTCTAGAATAATCCTAGATAATTCCTAATTAGAGTCCTAGTTTAATTAGGCTTGGATTTCTTTTCTCTTTTTTTTCTTTTTCCTTAAAATTCGTTTTTTACTATTCATTTATAAAAAAAATATTTTTTTTATTTATTTATTAATTACTTAATTACTTGCTTTAACTTAAGTTTTTATAAAAACCTAAGCTTATTTGAGCATACCTTTTTGCGTAAACGCAATTTACAAGACCTTTAAAAATAATTAACTTTTCATTTCTATTAAGCCTAACATTCCAAAAATAGAAATTTCATTTCTTCCTTATTCTAACTACTAGAACCTAATCTCCTCCTAATGTTACTAACACATAAATACGTATACGTATAATTACTTACACAATTAACGCGAAACCGCTTCAATCACCAAAATCATTTCCTTGTCACCAAAAGTGAACGAAATGAATTCCCACAACATACCAGACTACAATCCAAAACCATTGAGACGGTCACGCTTAATGGATTGATTATGCAATCTCACATATCCCACACAAACACATATAAACACGTATAAACACATATAACACATAACCCATAATTATAGAACAAATATTTAGGTCAACACTACGGTTTGACCAACCTGCTCAAGCCACGGTTGTCACAGTATCCCCACCATGAGAAAATCTCCTCCCGAGATTTAACTACTCGAGGCATTAGCACTATCGACAAACAACTGAGGGACGACTTAGACTCATGTTGATCCATGCTTCCCAAGTAAGCTTAGGACCACGCTTCGAATCCCAACGAAATTTCACTAATGCTATCATACTACGCTTTTACTCATGACCTCTCAGTCCACAACATCAACGGTTCCTTGACAAAACAAAGAGTCTTGTCAACCTTAATCTCGACTAACTTCCACAATCCGAATCCAACTGCTAATGAATTTGCTTATCCCCACAAGGGTGCAATTAGCAACACGACAACCCCAAACGAAAAGAAGCATCCCACTACATGAACCTCGCTCGTCATCAAGAAAACTCATCAAAATCCTTAAGTTGTTGTAACAACGTGTTTTATATCTTAACCTCGCAACTCATCAAACAAGAACTGTCTTGAAATTCATATATAAGATGTTACAATGCTCAACGTATCTAAAGAATCCACGCAAATTCAGGTTTACTCAAACTTTCAGCACCTCCCAACCCAATTTCCGATACTCAGCTCATAAGACAGAAATTCTCAACCGAGCTATAGGCCCAATGTAGGATCCCGATAACACTTCACTTCATACAATCGATCACGAACTAGAACTAGAAAGGAGAAAGAAAGAGTTGTTCTAGAGAGAGAAACTAGAGAGAGAAATGAGAGAAAAGAGAAAAGATATTTCTTAGATATTTTGAACAACTTACTTTTCCAAGTGGAAAAGTTCCTTATATACCCCGACACTTAAAAGTGACGCGCGGGATATTTAACTAGGACCCGGGCTCGGGTTTTGTTTGGGATTAAACCCAAAACATATACAATATTAGATTATCTATCGAGCCCGATTCTCGATATTATCCTATTACAACATTAACTAATTAAAGACCGAAGCTCCATCGTAGAGTGACCGAACTTCCTTGTTCGACTTAATAAATTGAGGCTAACAATCTCCCCCGAAGTGAGGTCTTGAACACGGGAACGAGCTTCCTTTATTGACTCAATAAAATTGAGGCTAACACCCAATCCATCCAAGGATCTCAAATGGTCCTACATAACTCGGTTCTAACTTGTCTTTCTTTCCAAACGTACTACACCTCTCCAAGGTGAGACCTTCAACCACCCATAACCTACCAGCATTAATTCAAAAGTTTCCCACTACTATCAAGCTAACTCTTTCGACAATTTGGCTGCCTCAAGCCTTTCCTGTATTACCACTATCTTGTTGGTTGTTTCTTATACCAAATTCGATCCATTCAACTCACTCTCTCTAGTTTAACGGCCCATAAAACGGTAACCTACATTCCTTTCCATACCAAGCTCAATGAAGCAACATCCATACTCGAATGATAAACCCACACCTTAGGGAAAAACTCATCCTCACGAAAGTGATATTCCAATTGACCTCTAAAAATGTTACCATAATTTGTCCTAAGCATTAGCTAGGAATGGGGTGACCTTTAGTCAGTCCATTGACTACAACCCAAATCCGCATCAATATCCAATTACTCACATTTGTTAACTTGACAACAATAACCTTAGTTATCCTCCACTTCTACCTCGGGTAACTCGGGTTGTAGCAACAATCCTGAGACCCTTTGATACTCAACTTCCACTTCCAAATATCTAAATACTTCTAAGCACTGCACTCGTTGTAACTCCACTTTACTTACTAGAAATTTGGGAACAAGACGAAAGTAGCAACATATACGTCTTGTGTAATACTTAAAATTAACTAACTAAACTAGGTGAAAATATACTCTTACCAGCAACCTAGTAATATCCTTCTTCATACTCCAGGCCATCGATTAGGTAACAACCTAAAAACCACACAACAATCGTATCCGCTCCGATGATGGATAGAAAACATATCGTATACGCCTCTTCAATAGCCAAGGTCCTTACATCTCTCCAAATGGAGGTCTAAACCTTGTCTAACCAAATATAACCACTCTTCAATCTCTTTTTCACACTCGTTGGACCAGTCCACGCAACATCTATGTTGACGCTTCTTTGCTTTTAGAAACATCCTTCTTATGTCACCAACATCCTTTTTATCGAAACCTTAGATCGGAATCGTCGTACATCTATCTCGAACTCATTCTTTGCTTCAATCCATCTCCTACTCATGGTACAGACATACATATTGCCTTTCCCAGATGGTACTTGGCCTCCGAAATCAAACTCACTAAATCAACATCCTCATCACCTTTGGCTCAATGTTCAATCACTTCGATTGAAAGAGTGTTGGAGACATTCATGATCCGTATAGATTACTCTCCATGTCTCATTCACTTAATGCCTCAAGCAATTATAAGCTAAAACCACCATGTAGTCATGCAATCCCTTCATAAGACCCATTCATTGTCCGCGACGTACAAGCAATCACCTTGCTCCCTTTTTCCAAGCATGTCTTTTCAAATCCGTTTGTTTGGCCACGTCATAATTTACTACGAAATCGTCTGCTCTTTTCGGCAATTGCCAAGGATCGGCTCTAACCCATTTGATTCCTTCCACATCTAGATAGCTTTCCTCTTTCTCCACTTTCCACGATGTTGGAGAAACTTCACGTACAGATCTTCTCTTCCTTCAGTAACTCATACTCTCGCTATAACATCTAACTCTTTTCTCACGCTCCTTCAACATTCTACTCTCTCTCTAACTCGTCCTTAACATAACTCTTTACATCCCCATCAAAACTAACTTAACGTACTAACCATACTCCTACTCTAACACATATTACTACTACTCTCTCGACTTGCTTTTCTTTCACTTAACAACGTTAACTCTAAACACTCTCTACTACTTCCTCTTACTCTACTCTCTTCTACTTCTGAACGTCTCCCTCCGGGCAACGATCATCTTTTACGTGCGACTGCTGTACTCCTCCTTAGACTTCGGTCATTAAAAAATATTGCTTATATATACGTTAACTAGCTTGTACTATATACGTCATGCACTACTCCGGCTCATTGAACTCCATGAAAATACCGCTGGTGCATTGGGTTAACCAAAAGGCATAGCCGTTAAACCATCAATGGTATCCATTACGCATTGCCTAAAACAGTCTTGGCTACAGTCATCCCCAGCACCCATTCATTGGTGACATCCAAATTACGAATTTTTCTATTCTCACCAAAAAAAACTCTTCTCCGAGATAATCTATGCACATTCCAAACTACCCACCTTTCTTCCTACCAAGCAATACAGAAGCTTCCAACAATAAGTTACCATTCGAACCAACCCTACATTTGCAACTCCTGCAATCCATCCACAACCTCTTTAGCCATTCTACAAGACGTCAACGACACGAGCCTTCGCAAATCGGCATCGCTTCTTGTACTAATTTCATACGAAAACCTATCTCTAACGACGAGTGGTAAAACCTACTAATTTCCTTAGGAACACTTTAGAGGGCTCACATACTACAAAGATATCACATAATCTCAACTCATCTTCCTTGGTACTCCTACGAGACCTCGTATCCTCTTTAGTTCGTTTTCTTCTTGAACCTTAAGCACTCTCTAAATTACCAAGGCATTTTAACTACCTTCTCGTGGCATACCATCTCAGCCTTATGTCTCAACAACCAATTCTCTCCTACGACTACATCAACACTCTCATAACTAAGAGGTACTAAATCAAAAGTAAACCGAGAACTTTCTAATTATAACTTGGGATCGCGAATAATTCTATTCGCTTCGCTACAATCAATTGCACCACTCAGAAGATACGTCCTAACATCAACTCTAGCACCACGCCATGAGGAAATTTCAAACTTCACATGCACCAATTGGTATGGACCCAAAAATCACATGATTCCAAAAAGAAAAAAAATCAACCGAATGTAAACGTCGACAAGAAGAACGAACCTCCGACCTGCAGAATTTTAGTGTGGCTTTACGCACCTAAAACCCTTACTTAATGACTCTCATAATTCATACCAAAAATCACACATGATCCTTTATGTGTTTACTAACTACCATGAGATTCCCAAGTATTAAATAACCTACTTAGAAAAAATTCCGAGGTCACACACAATATATAAAATAACTTCCACGTGATTTAGAGCCTCTAACTAGATGTATAAGTATTTTTAGAAAAATCAAAACCACAACTGAAATTCGTCACAGTTTTACACACTGATTTTGTAACGACCTTTTGACCCTCTTCCCGACTATAAAAACTCACGAGACCAACTTTGCTGTAAAGTAGACTCTCTGAGGTTATCTCAAGTATGTTGTAAATTATTTATTTGATCATTTATGATTGAGTTATGACCGTTACAAAACTGCCTAACTTTCTGCAGTGAATTAAACAACTAATTCGGGCGATCTAGACCCTAACGCATGATCAAATCACGAAACCAATTGAACCAATGATCAAACAATCATCATTAAACTATAAACTCCAGAAAATTTAAAACCCTAATTTATTTTCATGATTAAACCTAATCCATCATACTTAGATTACAAGAATTAAAATAAGAACTAGAATTAAACAAAGAATTAGAAAATACCTTAAACCCTAAAAAATTTCTTCTTCTTCTTCTCTGGATCGGTCGAACAAATAGAGGTTTAGGGATCCTTTATTTTTTTGTATTTATAGGCTCCTAAAATAATCCTAGATAAAGCCTAATTAGAATTTGTTTCCTAATACAATTCTTTTTTTTCTCCTTTATTCGGCCGACTAGGCCCTTTGTATATTTTTTTAATTTTTTTTTCTATTTATTAATTATATAATTACTTGTATTTCCTTAAATTTTTATAAAAACCTTAACTAATTTGACTATACCTTTTTGCTTAAACGAAATTCACTAGACTTTTAAAAATAACTTTTTAACTTTTCATTTTCAACCTAACTTTCCTAAAATAGAATTTTTACATTTTTCTTAACTTACCACTTAAAATCTAAACCTATCTTAGATTACTAACACAAAAATACGTATACGTAATAATACTTACACATTTAACACGAAAACGCTCAAATCTCAATAATCATTTCCTTGTCACTCAAAAGTGAACAAAATGAACTCAACCAATTTTACCACCATTCCAATCTCATTGAGATGATCACACTCAATAGATTGATTACCAATACCTCACATAACCCACATAAACTCATATAAAAATTACTAACATAAAAATAGGTATACGTATAATTACTTACACAATTAACGCGAAACCGCTTCAATCACCAAAATCATTTCCTTGTCACCAAAAGTGAACGAAATGAACTTCACAAAATTCAACACAAATCCAATCCCAATGAGATGATCACGCTCAATGGATTGATTATCCAATCTCACATATCCCACACAAACACATATAAACACGTATAAACACATAACCATACATTGCAACAGATACATTTAGGTCAACACTACGGTTTGACCAACCTGCTCAAGTCATGGTTGTCACAAATTTAACCGTGAAGAACAATGATTTGGCTGCTTATACTCAAAGATTTCAAGAGTTGACTATAATGTGCACCAAGATGGTCCTAGAGGAGGAGGATCAGGTTAAGAAATTCATTGGAGGACCCCTCGATAACATCCAAGGGAATGTAATTGTCGCTGAACTTACAAGACTGCAAGATGTTGTTCGAATTGCTAACAACTTAATGGACTAAAAGATGAAGGGATATGATGTGAAAAATGCTGAGAACAAAATAAGACTGAAGGTCAATCAGAGAGACAACCGTGGACAGCAGTCACCATTCAAAAGGCCAAATATAGGAGGTTAGAATGTGGCGAGAGCTTATACGGCTGGCAACAATGAGAGAAAACCAAATAATGGACCGTTGCCTCTCTGTAACAAATGTAAGCTTCATCATGAAGGGCCTTGCACTGTAAGATGTAGGAAGTGCAACAAGGTTGGGCATTTGACCCAGAATTGTAAGGTCACAAGTTCCACTACTTCTACTTAGAGAGGTCAAGTAGGGAATCAGAGAGTTTTTACTTGTTTTGAGTGTGGAAGGCAAGGACACTACAGGAGTGATTGCCCAAAGCTGAAAGATCAAAACCATGGAAATAAGGCTAGAAACAAGAATGGAGTTGGTGAAGCAAGAGGAAAAGCATATGTGCTGGGTGGAGGAGAAGCTAACCCCGATTCCAATGTTGTCAAGGGTACGTTTCTTCTCAATAACCATTATGCTTCTATGATATTTGATTCGGGTGCCGATAGAAGTTTCATGTCGACTACTTTTAGTACCTTGCTTGATATAACCCCCGATACTTTAGACGTTAGCTATGCGGTCGAATTATCTAACGGGAGAATTTCTAAGACTAATACCATACTTAGAGGCTGTACGTTAGGATTATTAGGCCACCCATTCAATATTGACCTAATGCCAGTAGAACTTGGTAGTTTTGACGTCATCATTGACATGGATTGGTTAGCGAACCATCATGCGGTGATCGTTTGTGATGAGAAGATTGTGCGAATTCCCTTTGGAGACGAAGTTTTGATTGTTCAAGGTGATTAAGACGGCAAAGGAGAAAAGTCGAAGTTGAGCATTATATCGTGCACTAAGACTCAGAAATATATTTAGAGAGGTTGCCCAATTTTTCTGGCACAAGTGACGAAGAAGGAAATCGAGAACGAGTCGAAGGAGAAGTGACTTGAGGAGGTGCCGACTGTACGGGACTTTCCGGAGGTTTTTCTAGAAGACTTGCCTGGATTATCGCCTACGCAACAAGTTGAATTTCAAATCGACTTGGTCCCTGGTGCCGCACCTGTGGCGTGAGCTCCGTATAGGTTAGCACCGTCAGAACTGCAAGAATTGTCTACTCAGCTACAAGAACTTTCTGACAAGGGATTTATAAGACCGAGTTCCTCACCCTGGGGAGCCCCAGTCTGGTTTGTCAAAAAGAAAGATGGATCTTTTCGGATGTGTATCGATTACCGTGAGCTGAACAAGCTGACTGTGAAGAATCGATATCCACTTTCGAGAATCGACGACCTGTTTGATCAGTTGTAAGGATCAAGAGTCTACTCTAAGATCGACCTGAGATCTCGTTATCACCAACTCAGAGTTCGAGAGGAAGACATTCCAAAGACATCGTTTAGGACACGCTACGGTCACTATGAGTTTCAAGTGATGCCGTTTGGACTGACCAACGCACCGACAATATTCATGGATCTGATGAATCGGGTGTACAAACCGTACTTAGATAAGTTTGTGATCATTTTTATTGATGACATCTTGATCTACTCCAAGAGCAAAGAAAGCACGTAGAACACCTTAAGTTAATCCTGGAGTTGCTTAAAAAAGAGGAATTGTACGCCAAGTTTTCAAAGTGTGAATTTTGGCTGTCGAAGATACAATTTATTGGTCATGTGATTGATAGTGAAGGAATTCACATGGACCCAGCTAAGATTGAGTTAATCAAGGATTGGGCATCGCCCAAGACTCCGACATAGATTCATCAATTTCTAGGTCTTGCTGGCTATTACCAACGATTTATCAAAGGTTTCTCAGAAATTGTCAAACCTATGATGAAGCTGACTTAAAAGAATGTGATGTTTGATTGGAGTGAAAAGGCAGAAGCTGCATTTCAACTGTTGAAGTAGAAGTTATGTAGTGCACTGATTTTGGCTTTACCCGAAGGTAGTGAAAACTTCGTGGTTTACTGTGATGCTTCTCGTAAAGGATTGGGCGCAGTTTTGATGCAAAGGGAGAAGGTCATAGCCTACGCGTCACGCCAACTTAAGATTCATGAGAAGAATTACACTACACATGACTTAGAGCTTGGAGCTGTAGTGTTTGCTCTCAAAATGTGGAGATAATATTTGCACGGCACGAAATGCGTTGTGTTCACTGATCATAAGAGTTTGCAACATATTCTAGATCAGAAAGAGTTAAACATGAGACAATGTAGATGGTTAGAGCTGTTGAGCGACTACGACTGCGAGATTCGTTATCATCCGAGAAAAGTAAACGTGGTGGCGGATGCCTTGAGCCAAAAGGTACGGAATAAGCCACTACGAGTTCAAGCTTTAGTTTTGACGATTGGTCTGAACCTCCCTATGCAGATCTTAGAAGCTCAGGTTGAAGCGAGAAAGGAGGAGAATTATGGAATAGAAGATCTGTGTGGTATGATTAAGAAGCTTGAGCCACGTGCTGATGGAACGTTATGCTTGAATGGGAGAAGTTAGATACCTTGTCGATGTAACTTAAGAGAGTTGATTATGAATGAATCGCATAAGTCAAAGTATTCAGTACATCCTGGATTGGACAAGATGTATCAAGATTTAAAGAAGCTGTATTGGTGGCCGAATATGAAGGCTGATATTGCCACCTACGTTAGTAAATGTTTGACGTGTGCCAAAGTCAAGGCCAAATACCAAAAACCATCCGATTTGTTGGTTCAACCTGTGATCCCAGTATGGAAGTGGGAAAACATTACTATGGATTTCGTTACTAAGTTACCAAAGACGACGTCTGGTCAAGATACAATTTGGGTAATTGTATTGAGACCCAGACTCACTAAGTCTGCTCATTTTCCTACCAATGAAGGAAACTGACTCAATGGAGGTAATGTGACGAGATAATACTTAAGAAGTAGTACCTCGAGCCATGGAAGTGGCCATTTCGATTATTTCTGATCGAGATAGTAAGTTTACCTCTCATCTCTAGAAATATTTGAATGAAGCCCTAGGTACTCAATTGGATATGAGTACGGCTTACCATCCACAGACTGATGGTCAAAGTGAGAGAACCATCTAAACTTTGGGAGGACCAGATTCTCGTAGC
Source organism: Tanacetum coccineum (assembly GCA_026074375.1). Classification (NCBI taxonomy): domain Eukaryota; kingdom Viridiplantae; phylum Streptophyta; class Magnoliopsida; order Asterales; family Asteraceae; genus Tanacetum; species Tanacetum coccineum. The sequence goes on from BQNB010146155.1 coordinate 11,105, forward strand.
TTTGTTTAATGTGATTTGGGAAAGGATGGGATAGACACCTACCTTTGGTGAAGTTTTCCTACAACAAAAATTATCACACTAGTATCAAGCGCACCGTTTGAAGCTCTTTATAAGACCAAAATGAGCTCGCCTATTTTTTTGTGCTGAGGTTGGAGACGCTCAGCTCACTGTTCTGGAAATTGTTCATAAAACAACTTGAGAAGAGTCATTTTCAGAATAAGAAGCATATTCAAGCTGCACATAAACAGAAGAAGCTACGCCGACTAGGAGACTATAGCACCCCATTAGAGTTTGAGGTTGGAGATAAGTTCATGTTGAAAGTGTCACCGTAGGAAAAAGGGTGATACTTTTTTTCGCAAACGAGGGAAGTTGAACCCTCGCTATATTGGACCTTTCAAAATTCTTGATAAGGTAGGAACACTTGCGTATCGACTTGAACTCCCAGAGCAATTGAGCCGAGTTCATAGCACTTTTCATGTTTCAAATTTGAAGAAGTGTTTCGTAGACGAACCACTAGCTATTCCGTTGGATGAGATCCAGATTGATGACAAGCTCCATTTCATTAAAGAACCAGTTAAAATAATGGACTAAGAAGTTAACCGGCTAAATCAGAGTCGCATTCCAATCGTGAAGATCCGTTGGAATTCGAGACGAGGGCCCGAGTTTACTTGGGAGCGCGAAGACCAAATGAAAAAAAGTACCATCATCTTTTCGTTAACCCTTCGTCCATGTATTAAGCTTTGAGGATAAAGCTCCTTTAACGGGGGAAGAATGTCCACACCCTGACTTCTCAGGTCAATAATTTTTTAAAACTTTTTCCGACGATTAAGCTATTTTTACTTTTATATCGTTACGTTATAAATCCGCAGTTTACAAAGGAATGTTAACCCGCGTAAATCTGAAAAACATCTTGGGACTAGAAGTGGGTGACTAGTAAAAAGAGTGAACCAAGGACTTCATGGTCCTTGTGGTTCGTCCGATGTAGGCCAATGAGGGGGGAAAAGGTTGATTGTTTTGCTTTGGCTCTAAGTTTAGTTAATTAAATCCATTTTAAGTCAGTGCCTTTGTGGTCCTCATATTCAAGGTGACAAATTGTGTAAGAGAGGTGTTGGTGCATGGGAAGGTTAAGACAAAGAGGTCACTATCCCACTTATGCATGCATAAGTTTCAAATTAAAATGAAAAGATTCTATGGGAATTAATTTAGAGTGTGTATGCCTATGTTTTGAGTAGAGGGGGAGGGATGAACGAAATTTTTGACTTAATAATGCGAGATGGATGATAACTAAAGTTTACACAAAAAGATTGTGGGTTTTCGGGGTTTCGTTTAATCAAAAACGCGAAAAACGCAATTTAAACGTTAAAGCGTAAAAATAAATACCAGGAGTGATCGTAAACTACAAAACACTTAAAAAGATAAAATAACTCATATAATATCTAAATTAATCAAAATCCGTAGTCAGAACGCGTCCGATGATGTTTTTCAGATTTACGCGGGTTAACTTCCTAGTAAACTGCCGGATTTAAACGTAACGTATAAAAGTAAAAAATAATCGTCGGAAAAGTTTAAAAATATTGACCTGAAGAATTCAGGGTGTGACATTCTTCCCCCGTTAAAGGAGCTTTATCCTCAAAGCTTAATACATGGACGAAGGGTTAACGAAAAGATGATGGTACTTTTTTTCATTTGGTCTTCGCGCTCCCAAGTAAACTCGGGCCCTCGTCTCGAATTCCAACGGATCTTCACGATTGGAATGCGACTCTGATTTAGCCGGTTAACTTCTTAGTCCATTATTTTAACTGGTTCTTTAATGAAATGGAGCTTGTCATCAATCTGGATCTCATCCAACGGAATAGCTAGTGGTTCGTCTACGAAACACTTCTTCAAATTTGAAACATGAAAAGTGCTATGAACTCGACTCAATTTCTCTGGGAGTTCAAGTCGATATGCAAGTGTTCCTACCTTATCAAGAATTTTGAAAGGTCCAATATAGCGAGGGTACAACTTCCCTCGTTTGCCGAAACGTATCACCCTTTTCCACGGTGACACTTTCAACATGAACTTATCTCCAACCTCAAACTCTAATGGCTTACGTCTCCTGTCGGCGTAGCTCTTCTGTTTATCTCGTGCAGCTTGAATATGCTTCTTATTCTGAATGATCTTCTTAGTTGTTTCATGAACAATTTCCGGACCAGTGAGCTGAGCGTCTCCAACCTCAGCCCAACAAATAGGCGATCTACATTTTCGGTCGTAGAGAGCTTTAAACGGTGCAGCTTTGATACTCGTGTGATAACTGTTGTTGTAGGAAAACTTCACCAAAGGTAGGTGTCTATCCTAACCTTTCCTAAAATCAACACACAAGCACGTAGCATGTCCTCCAAGGTTTGGATGGTTCTCTTACTCTGACCATCAGTCTGTGGATGGTAAGTCGTACTCATATCCAATTGAGTACCTAGGGCTTCTCGAGACTACTTCCTTCAAGTATTGTCTCGTCAATTTCTCCATTGAGTCGGTTTCCTTCATTGGTAAGAAATGAGCAAACTTTGTGAGTCGGTCTACAATTACCCAAATTGTATCTTGACCAGACGATGTCTTTGGCAGCTTAGTAACGAAATCCATAGTAATGTTTTCCCACTTCCGTACTGGGATCACAGGTTGAACCAACAAACCGGATGGTTTTTGGTATTCGGCCTTGACTTTGGCACATGTTAAACATTTACTGACATAGATGGCAATCTCTGCTTTCATATTTGGCCACCAGTACAGTTTCTTTAAATCTTGGTACATCTTGTCCGATCCAGTATGTACCGAATACTTTGACTTATGTGATTCATTCATAATCAACTCTCTTAAGTTACCTTGACAAGGTATCCAACTTCTCCCATTTAAGCATAACGTTCCATCAGTACGTTGCTTTAGCTTCTTAATCATACCATACAGATCTTATGTTTCATGATTCTCCTCCTTTCTCGCCTCAACCTGAGCTTCTAAGATCTGCACCGGGAGGTTCAGACCAAGCGTCAAAACATAAAGCTCAAACTCGTAGTGTCTTATTTTGTTCCTTTCGGATCAAGGCATCCGCCACCATGTTTACTTTTCTCGGATGATAACGAATCTCGTAGTCGTAGTCGCTTAACAGCTCCAACCATCTACGTTGTCTCATGTTCAACTCTTTCTGATCTAGAATATGTTGTAAACTCTTATGATCAGTAAACACAACGCATTTCGTGCCGTATAAATAATGTCTCTACATTTTAAGAGCAAACACTACAGCTCCAAGCTCTAAGTCATGTGTAGTGTAATTCTTCTCATGAATTTTAAGTTGGCGTGACGCGTAGGCTATGACCTTCTTCTTTTGCATCAAAACTATGCCTAATTCTTTACGAGAAGCATCACAGTAAACCACGAAGTTTTCACTACCTTCAGGTAAAGCCAAAATCATTGCACTACATAACTTCTGCTTCAACAGTTGAAATGCAGCTTCTGCCTTTTCACTCCAATCAAACTTCACATTCTTTTAAGTCAGCTTCATCATAGGCTTGGCAATTTCTAAGAAACCTTTGATAAATCATTGGTAATATCCAGCAAGACCTAGAAATTGACGAATCTATGTCAGAGTCTTGGGAGATGCCTAATCCTTGATTAACTCAATCTTAGCTGGGTCCATGTGAATTCCTTCACTATCAATCACATGACCAAGAAATTGTATCTTCGACAGCCAAAATTCACACTTTGAAAACTTGGCGTACATTTCCTCCTTTTTAAGCAACTCCAGGATTAACTTAAGGTATTTTGCGTGCTCTTCTTTGCTCTTGGAGTAGATCAAGATGTCATCAATAAAAATGATCACAAATTTATCTAAGTACGGTTTGCACACCCGATTCATCAAGTCCATGAATACTACCGGTGCGATGGTAAGTCTAAACGACATCACTTGAAACTCATAGTGACCGTAGCGTATCCTAAACACTGTCTTTAGAATGTCTTCCTCTTGAACTTTGAGTTGGTGATAACAAAATCTCAAGTCGATCTTAGAGTAGACTCTTGACCCTTGCAACTAATCAAACAAGTTGTCAATTCTCGGAAGTGGATATCGATTCTTCACAGTCAACTTGTTCAGCTCGCTTTAGTCAATACACATCCGAAAAGATCCATCTTTCTTTTTGACAAACAAGACCAGGGCTTCCCAGGGTAAGGAACTCGGTCTTATAAATCCCTTGTCAGAAAGTTCTTTCAGCTGAGTAGATAATTCTTGCAGTTCTAACGGTGCTAATCCATACGGGGAGCGTGCCACGGGTGCAACACCAGGGACCAAGTTGATTTGGAATTCAACTTGTCGCATAGATGGTAATCCTGGCAAGGCTTCTGAAATTACCTCTGGAAAATTCTGTACAGTCTGCACGTCCTCAAGTCGCTTCTCCTCCGACTTGTCTTCGGTTTCCTTCTTTGTAATTTGTGCCAGAAAAATTAGGCAACCTCTCTTAATATATTTCTGAGTTTTAGTGCATGATATAATGATCAACTTCGACTTCTCTCCTTTGCCTCCTCTATCATCTTAAACTATCAAAACTTCATCTTCATAGGGAATCCGCATGATCTTCTCATCACAAATGATCACCGCATGATGGTTTGCTAACTAATCCATGCTGATGATTACGTCAAAACTACCAAGTTCTACTGGCATTAGGTCAATATTAAATGGGTGACCTAGCAATCCTAACGTACAACCTCTAAGTACAGTATTAGTTTCAAAATTCTCTCATCGGCTAATTTAATAGCATAGCTAATGTCTAAAGTGTCGAGGGTTACATCAAGCAAAGTACTAAAAGTAGTCGACACCAAACTTCGATCGGCGCCTGAATCAAATAACATAGAAGCATAATGGTTATTGAGAAGAAACGTACCCTTGACGACATTTGAATCAGGGTTAGTGTCTCCTCCACCCAGCACATATGTTTTTCCTCTTGCTTCACCAACACCATTCTTGTTTCTAGTTTTGCTTCTATGGTTTTGATCTTTTAGGTTTTGGCAATCAATCCTATAGTGTTCTTTCCTTCTACACTCAAAACATGTTAAAACTCTCTGATTCACTACTTGACCCCTCTTAGTAGAAGTAGTGGAATTTTTGACCTTACAATCCCGGGTCAAATGCCCAACCTTGTTACACTTCCTACATCTCATAGTGCATGGCCCTTCATGATGAAGCTTACACTTGTTGCAGAGAGGCAACAGTCCATTATACGGTTTTCTCTCATTGTTTCCAGCCGTATAGGCTCTTGCTACATTCTGACCTCCAACATTTGGCCTTTTGAATGGTGGCTGCTACCCACTGTTGTCTCTCTGATTGACCTCCAACCTTCTTTTGTTCTTAGCATTTTTTAGAGCATATCCCTTTAAGTTTTGATCCATTAAAATGTTGGTAATACGAACAACATCTTGGAGTCTTGTAGGTTCAGCATTAATTACATTCCATTGGATGTTATCGGGAAGACCTCCAATAAACTTCTCAACCT
>BQNB010146156.1:0-16617 GCA_026074375.1 Tanacetum coccineum
TCGTTGGGTTCTAAGCCTAACAGAGGTATGAAAGTAGTGGAAACAAAACTATAATCGGCACCAGAGTCAAATAAGGTAGTGGCAAAGTGATTGTTCAAAGTAAACGTACCTGTTACAATGTTCGGATCTTGACGAGCTTCCTCTGCTCCCAACATGAATGCCCTACCCCTAGCCTGGTTCCCTTGGTTTCCACGACCCTGACCCTTGTTATTTGCAGCAATTTGGTTTGGACAATTTTCTCCCTGTCCTTGTGCCCTAATCCATCTAGGACAAGCTGGCCTGACATGGTCGGTACTACCACACTCATAACATGCCCTAATAGTCGGGTTTCTAGTATTGATAGGATTTACATTCCTTGGCACCGCCTCTACAATCCTTTACCAAATGACCTGGACGTTCCAATTGAAGCATGTGCGACAGTCCACCGGTGCATGGTAGGAGTTTTTGCAGTGGTATTTTGTTGGGGTAAAACCCAAAAAAAAAAAAAAAATTTTAGGGTTTACCAAGTACCGTATTCTCTCTTCCTACAGGGTTTACAATAGTAGCAAAAGCATTTACAGTCCTAGTCCTCTTATTATCATCCCTTCCACTCCTATCCTTGCTAGGTTCCCCCACATTTCCTTTCTTCTCAACTTTATTAATTGATCCATTCCTAACAGGCTCATCGGTCAATGCACCATAAATCTGCACAGCCTTTTGTATAGTTTTTGGCTCCGTTTCTGCCACCATCCCACGGATTTGTAGAGCAAGGCCATACACATACCTCTCAATCATCCTACTCTCAGGAGTTACTAAGTAAGGAACTAACCTCGCTAACTCATGAAATCTATCAGTATACGCAGCATGGCCAGCCCCGACCATGGCGTGATTCCATAACTCAGATTCCAACTTTTGCATCTCATGACTAGGACAAAACTCTTGTATCATTAAAATCTTAAAGTCATTCCATGACATACTAACAGCAACTTCTCGGCTTAGCGTGCGGATCTGAGAGTTCCACCACGTTAAAGCCTTACCTACAAATGAACCAGCAGTGTATTTCACTTTTTGGTCAATACTACAACCACTCATATCATGCACGTTCTCCATTTTCTTGATCCAACGAGTAAGAACTACAAAACCTCCCTTACCATCATATTCCTTAGGGTTACAAGCTAAGAACACCTTATATGAACAACCTACCCGGTTGCCATTTACTAACACATTCCTAACGTTCTCTTGAAGGTTCTCATTAACCACACTACCATTCTGATTTCCAACATATCCTTGGTTACCAACCTGAGCTAGCAAGGCGGGTAAGAGGTTCTGCAATTGTTGGGCAATGATCGTCGAGAAGTCGAGTGCTCCCCTATTGGCTCCCTCTACATTCCTATTGACTCCATCTACACCCTCATTAGCTCCCAAACCCTGTTCATTTCCTTGACCATTCAAATCATCAACACGCTCATCATTACCTTCCCTAGGTCTTCTACCCCTTCTACCTCTACCAACTCGTACACCCGTTCCCCCTCCTAATGATTCGGCAACAGGCCGGCCAGCACTTCGGGTCATCACCCTTGGCGGCATTATCCACACGAGGGAAAACATGGGCAACGTTAGGTAAGTGGGAAGACGATATCTTACTATATATATATATATATACACATAACACCACCTTACGATGTCAACATCGATTTGTGTGAACAACATTACTAAGTACGAGTGAGTTGTGATACGCTTATAACTACATTGGCCACCGTACTTATATTCGCATCCTTTCCCGATCGTACTCAATCTTGAGCTCACATATTTCAATGACTGACATAACTCAAGCACCAAACCGCGAACACGCAAAAGCAAACAAAAGCAGAACACCGCGCACATAGATCCTATACGCACTAAACGACGGATCTTAGGTTATAGTCTAGGCCAAATCCACCTAGTTCTCTAGAACCTTGGCTCTGATTACCAATCTGTCACACCCCGACAATGGCAAAAACTCAGGAATGCAACATAATGATCAATCATAACACAAGATACAAAATAGAGAAAACTACATTGCATAAACTTCAAGTGCTATGAAGACCATCAACCTCGAACAACCTCGAGTGATGTCCCAAATCACAACTAAAATCCACAATCTCTTACAATTACTCAAATGCCCTCACAGGGGTCCATAATCCAAACTCAAACCAAAACCTCTAAACATTAAAGCCAAACAAACAAGCAAGCAAAACTACACAAGAAAAATCCACACGGGAAACTTCTAAGTCTGCCATGACATATCACCAAACTATTCCTCTTTCACTTCACCTGAAAATGTTGGTAAGCTCGTAGGTTTGACCTTAAACCCAAAAGCTGTGCCAATATCTCAAAATAGTAGACAATAGTGCTATATGATAGTGAATATATGTAAATAACCTTAGCTTCATCGCTAATCAACAACCATATGTCACTTACGCACCTAAAGGGCCTACCAGCTGGAGCACTAAAATTAGGGCAGGACCACACACAAACCTGGGTAGGCGTACCCATCCGCTCCAATAATCACACAAATACTAGGTAGGCGTACCCATCCGCTCCAAACAATCATACAACACATAATATTCACATAGCAGTCATAAGCATGTAACTTGTCCTAAAAACAAAACCACATTTCGTACAGATCAATTCAAAACATTACAAAACACATTTGAGTATCATTTTCCCCTAAAAGAAAAACCAATAAAAAATGGGGCTACAAGAATTCCAATTACTGGGATAGGCGTACCCTCCGATCAAACCAATTCACACATAATCACTAAGGATAGGCGCTTAACCTTCCGATCTAAACCATCATGGGAAACACATAGCAGGCATAAGCACTTTACACAATGTACATCTAACGGACAAATCCACATTTCACTAACTTTCAAAAAAACAGTTCAAAACACATTTGAGTATCATTTTCCCCCAACTAAAAAATAGTAAAAATGGGGCTACCAAAACTTACCTCAAGCAAGCCTATTAGCAACTCAATATCAATCACACAAGCTAAATGCAACGAGTGCCGCCACCACGACCTAGTCTGTTAATGTCGATATTTAATCATCATTTCCAAACTGTTTTCACTCGGGTTCCGATGCATAGAAGGTTAGTTGCGTTCTTGTACGGTTATCTTAACGTTTTAGTGGTTGATGTGTTTGGTTGACTACTTACTCCAAACAACTACCACTCAAATCCATATCTTAGTACGATATACTTTTACTTATACTATTTAACAAAATAGATAAGTAACATAAGTAAATATTTATAATAAATGATTATAAATACATCTCGATAAGTCCATTCGGTACACTTAATTACCATAAATACATCATTTATACTTTACGAAATAGAACGTTTATGTTTGCTAAACATTTTTAGAAAGGTTTCGAGATAAATTATATTTTTCGTCTTTTAGTTGACTTATTAAAATAATAAAATAATGATATTTTTTTATTAAAAATAAAAATCACGTTTTTAGTAAAAATTCTAAGTATAGACTTTTTACGAAAATTTCGGCATGACCCGCACGTTTTTATAACGTTTCCCAAGGTTTTTAAACCTCATTTTCAAACTATTTCCAACGTTTCGACACTTTCCGACCAAATTTCAAAAATCACATTTCTCGATGTTTCCCCAAAATTCTTTCTCAGAATGACTTTCAATATAACTTCATAAGTATTTTTTTTCACTTTCCAAAAGCTCGTCAAAACTCCCAAAACAACTAGTTAACGCTTATTCGGGCTGTTAGGCCCAATAAGGATCAATTTTTACTTTTTACATATCCCCAAAATACGTTATATAAGCCCAAAACCAAGGTCTCAATAATATATAAGTTCAAATCAATACAGTAAATTAGTAGCCCGGAACCACAATAAACCTAGTTAAGCCACGGCTCCCACAGGCTTATTGGGACTGTGGGCCCATATGCTCAAAACAATATGATTATTATGCTTAAAAATAAGCTAATAAGCTACGTATCGCATTTGGTTATAACCATAAGCTATAATATTAGTCCACAAAATACGACATACTAGGGTAATAACCAAAAATACCCTTCTTGTATATTCCTCTTTTTGCCATGAGCTATTAAGCTCAAAATAAGTTATTCGAACCAACAAATAAGCCAAAATAAGCTATATACAAAATAAGCTATATAGAAAATATATGTTTTTCAACCATCACGACCACAATATCAAAACTAACAAAACCTTATATTTCTCTTTTATACATTCGAACCATTAACGAACCATTTATACTTTGTAATCTTTTCGCTTTCGATTTTATACGGATCGGGCGTACAACTAACATATATGCTTCACTAGCATACAAAAGGAACAATTAAAAATAAATCTTGAATATGAACTTACAAATATGGCTTCAAAATAAATTTGAAAGCGAAAAGACAACCCAAACGTTGTTTAAATGCTAACTCGTGCACTAGAATCAACCCGGAAGTACCCAAAATCTCATGTTTTTTATCAAAGCTTTTAAAAATCAAAGTGTGTGTGTTCTAGGTGTTCGGACGGGACAAGAGAAAGAAAGAGAGAAAAGTGTGTGTGATATTTTTGAACAATCAAAGATGTGTAATGCATGATCTATGATCCTAAACAAAACATTGTGTACTCATGTTGGGACACTACTTAGCTATAATTCAAGCCACCTTTGTTCCTTTACTTGTCTGACGGCATGGCATCCTACAAGCCATGAGGTTGTCTTACGTTTTAGTTCGGGATCGCTTAAATAAAACCTCATAAACTCTACTGTTAAAAATATTCACCAAAGTTACTTAGCATTTTTATTTACACTTTAAAAAATACTTTTCCATAACTTTGCGTATTACTTGAAATATTTTCATTTTAGACTTCCAAAAACTCTTTGGACATTAACGGACGGTGTCGGGATCGTTTTTTTGGCTTTTCGTAAATTCTCTGGTACAACCAACCGTAAACTAATATATCACTAGATTTAACCTCTAAAAAAATGATTATTATACACATTAAACATCAAATTCCTTAATTCTTCTATAGAAATCACCACCGTCTAACTGGCGTTATAATATCTTCTAAATAACTAGCAACCGTCAAATAGTGAAGGACACAAATTTTAACTATTCAAAACACAGAAAAGGGCAAAGGTTACAACATAGTCTCAAAGCTTACAACCAAATTTCCACGCAGGGAATGCTGCTAGTCTCAAGATAACAATCCCCAAAATACTTAAGTTCAAATAAAGTTTCAATGCAAGATCTCTCAAAATACGATCCATACATGATGCTCTTAAGGTTGACTTAAAGATTGTAACTGACTTCATTGATCATTTACATCACCTTTAAAAATGATACTCGAAAAGGTCTCAACATAACGTTGCGTGAGCTCGTTGGTTTGAAAGTAACACAGTTGTTGTGCATAGTTTTAGTTGTGGACAATCGTTTTGCAATATGCAGGAATTGCATGCAATAGATTAGACTCTGACATAGCAAACACCCTGCTATCATAGATCCCTTAAAATACACAGCCAAAAAAAATGATCCCAACGCTCTCAAAGTTCTAGCTCTAGTTTACTCGCACCTAAAGCCTACCAGCTAGAGCTATACTTAGGGAGGAAGATCCACAAGTTCACAAGGTCACAAGATCACAAAATTACAAGACCCACAAAACAAGTTCAACCAAATCTCATGTCATTCACATAGCAGTCATAGGCACATAGCATTGTCCAAAAAGATACAAGTTTCGCATAGTAATGAAAACAAGTTCAAAACAAATTTGAGTATCATTTTCCCCCAACAGAAAATAGTTAAAAAGTGGGGCTACCAGAACTCACCTTAAGCAAAAAGGTGATAAGTAGCAAAGATCAAGATCAAACAACCAATCGAAACGACGTTCGGACATGACCTAATCCAGTTAATGTTCGATTTAGACATACGTTTCCAAAGGTGTGTTTAAGGTTGATGCATAGAGGTCTATATGTGAGTTTGACGAGTAACCCTTAACATTAATAGTAGTTGATGGTTGACGGTTTAGATTCGAATGATAGCATGTTTATTTCATACCTTTGTACTATTATAATTATATATTTTTAAGTAAATAGACAAGTAATATAAGAAGACTTAGATAATAGGTATTCAGAAATATGTTTTGGTAAATACATTCGGTAACCTTAGTTACCTCGATTATTAGTATAGATTATAAGAAATGAGACGTTTATTTATACAAGGCGACTTGGAGAAGTTTCATATTTTATAATTATAAAATATATGTTTTTCGTCTTTTAGTCGACTTATGAAAATAATAATATTTTATTATGTTGTCGCAAACGTAAGTTTTTGAGTAAAAATCTAAGTATATGATTTTTACGAAATTTCAGCATGACCCGTTCGTTTATACAACGTTTTCCAAGGTTTCAACCTCAAATTCAACCACTTCCTCAAATCGACAAACTTCTCGACAAAACGCCAAAATTCACATTCACGTGATGTATTATCAAAATATACCAATCAAGGGTTTATTCAAATGTTAATAAGCTAGAATTACTATGATCCAATAAGTAAGATAGTTTGTTGACGAAATAAGTCCGTTATAAACCAAATAAAGCATTAAGGCGTGGCCCTTTTTCGGTTCTTATTAGGCTTTACAGGCCTAATAAACCGCAACTAGATATTGATTTTCTCAAACCGAAATTCTCGTCCAAAATAAATATTACAATAACATTGAAACTAGGCCGAACAAAGAGCCACACAAATAAGCCGAAGCTTATTAGGCCAATTGTTGGGCCGCGGCTATATATAAGCTCAACGAGTATATCCGTAAGTTTAATAAGTCCCTCATTAGATCAATAAGTTATAAGGTAATCGTATAAGCACTTTTGTGTCAAAATAAGCCACACTAAAATACCACAAAATAAGTTGTGACCTCATAAGACCAACAATAAGCCGCGGCTTATTGTCCTCTTTTGGGTCGCGGGTTAAATAAGCCCAAAACCATAGATATAGCTTTCCAAATAAGCAAATAAGCTACTAGTTTCTTTAGATATCTCAATAGGCTATCCAAATAGGCTCACAAAAATAACATATCATAGGTAAATAACCAATACCATTTTCCTTATAACCAAGTTTGAACCGAAATTTCGATAAGTACAAAATAAGCCGAATATGCTTATTTTTAAGCTAGACAATAAATAAGCTACATAGTATATAAATGTAGTTCAACCATCACAACCACGACATAAAAATGATAAACCCTTGTTCCCTTTGTCTCGTGTTCGAACCAAACGAACCACCCTTTATTTCATTACGAAATTTTAGTTCAAGATTTTTAGCAAAAAGCACCGTACAACTTTTATCTATGCATCATAAGAACTCTAAAAGTACAAGAATATTTGTGAAAAAGATAACTTACAAAGAGGGTTTTGAAAGCGAGCTAATCCGATCCGACACCCACAACGTTGTTTAAATGATACCTCGTCTACTAGAATTTAACCCGAAAATATTCTAAACCTCCATGTTCTTGATCAAAAATCAAAAAAAGAATTGTTTGTGTGTGTTGAAGTTCGGACGAGCACAACAAGAGAGAAACAAAGAAATGTTTATGTGTGTGAAGATGAAAATGAGAAGTGTGTGTTTTTGCTTAGTTTATAAGCATATACTAGTACCATATGGGGACCAAAGACAAAAAAAACAATACCCCACATGTCCCTTGTGGGGGTTCGACCGCGGGTGGGACCCAAGGGAGGGTCGGGTTGCTTCGTTTTGTGTTGGTTTCCCGTAAGACTCATCGTTCACGATTTTAAAATGTTACCAAAGTTGTTATTGGTTTTTTTTATGGGCTCCAACAAAAACTACTTTTACATGAAGTTAGGATATTCACAGGACACCTTTTATAATAAAAACTTCCCTAGATTCGATTTGAACAGAATTACGGACGTATCTCATTTCCTAGTCGGGAATAGTTATTTGATTTTCAAGCTATTTACGGCGGTGGTTAAAACTCAGAATCATGATCAACACTAGGTTAAAATCCTCTAAAAAAGGATTAACATAAGCATAAAAATCGATAACCAAGATAAACATAGAATTACAACATCGTCTACTCGGGTAATTGTTATAACGGGAAATGACAAAACGCAAAAAGTCAAAGGACTAATTAGAACATATAGATTCTGGTAAAGTGTTAGGGTCTACATTTATACCCCCCTTAATAATGAATTTAATCCAATAAATGCCAACTAGTTTATAGAGCTAATAAGATGCGGGGTACTTGAGTTTTCATTTGATCAGTCACGCTCCCACGTAAACGTCGGTTCCTCGGTTGAATTTCACGAACCTTTGACGATGTGGTAATTCTACTCAGCTTGTGTTTCTTGAATTCTCGCTCTAAGATTTCCACAGGCTCTTCCACAAAGTTCAACTTGGCATCAACTTGGATCTCATTCAAAGGTATCTGTAGTGTTGGGTGAGCCAAACACTTCTTAAGGTTCGACACATGGAACGTGTCATGAACACCATTCAGCTCTTTAGGTAGTCTAAGTCTATAGGCTATGGGTCCGTTCTACTCAAGTTGATCATCAAAGGGTCATACAAAACCTAGGTGCTAATTTCCCTTTCTTCTCAAAGCAAGCCAGATGGCCTCTGATGTTCAGCCTTTACCTTCAAACAAGTCAAACATCTGCTAACATAAAAGGCTATATCCTTCTTCATTCCCGGCCACCAATATAAACGTCCCAACTTCCCAACAGAAGTCAATGGAACGCACCTCTCCTGAGCATGTCTTCCATGGTCTTGATAGTACGCTCACTTCTGACAATCGGTATGAGGTGGTAAAGCCTATACGCAAGTTTGTCTAACCTAGGTTACTAGTGCCTTTTACATTTGGATGCCAAATACCTTGATGTGAAACGAATATCACGATTAGATATGATTGAGATCTCGGCACACCTGTGCCTAGTAACAATTTCATTAGATAGAGTCTAGCTAACCCTACCCATCTTATAGTCATCTCGCAATAGGCAGAAAATGAGAAAGACTTTGTTCAACCGGTCCACAAAAATGACCTAGATTGGTCTATACCCACTACTAGTTCTTAGTTAGTTTTTTAACAACGTACATTGCTATTCTCTCCAATTTAATTTGGGGGAATTTCAGGTTGCGTGCTAGCAAGCCAGATGGCCTCTGATGTTAGCCTTTACTTAAACAGTCAACATCTGCTAACATAAGAGCGCTTATCCTTTTCATTCCCGGCCACCAATATTATTTCTCTAAGATCATAGTAACATATTGTCTGCTCCTGGATGTTCAGAGTAATTTGACTTATAGGCGTCGTTAATTATCTGGGTCCTCACATACCCTTCAAAATCCCAAGTAATACAATGTCCATCACTCTACATTCCTATCATTGTCATCTAGCCCTCCTCTGCATTTTTGTCGGTCATCAGATGCCTCCCATCCTAGCGCTCAGTAGCTTATCCTGATACTCGACTGAGGTCGTGTTCATAGCTTAAATTCTTTTAGTTTTACCCTCTCTTCCTACTTAGTGCATCAACTATACATTATGCTCTTACTAGGATGGTAACGAATTTTTTTATTATATACTCTTTTTTTGCAGTTATGTTCACCTGAACCAACTCTAGACACGTGTTGGTCTGATGCATTTTGTTTAGTTCTTCTGAATGAAGATATTAGAGACTTTATGATCAGTATTAATGGCGCTTTTAGTCTGTACAAGTAGTGTCTCAGATTGAAGAGCAAATACGACCGCACCCATTTCTAAATTTTCCAGGGGGTAGTAATGCTTCTCATGGATTTTCAACTGCTAGATGCAAAATACCTATCACCTTACCTCTTTGCTAATAACGCAACTAATCCTAGGCCTAATGCATCACAGTACACTACAAAGTCTTCTGGTCCAACAGGGAGAGCTAGAACAGCCGCGTTACACAACTTATCCTTCAAAGTTTGAAATGCCAATTCCTGCTCCTCACCCCAAATCAAATGTCTTACACTTTTGAGTCAAGATGGTAAGTGACTTAGCAATCTTAGCGAAATTCTTAATGAATCGATGGTAATACCATGATAAGCCTAGAAATAAACGAACTTCAGACGGAGTTTTTGGGGCTTCCTAATTCTTAACTGCCTCAATCTTGCTAGGGTCTACGTGAATACCATCACCATTAATCACATGTTCAAGAAACTGTACTTCATGTAACCAGAATTCACACTTGAAAAACTTCGCATACAGTTTCTCCTTCTTGAGTAGTTCTAAGACTAATTCTAGGTGCAATTCATGTTCTTTCATAGTCTTAGAGTAGATCAAGATATCGTCTATGAACACTATCACGAACTTATCTAGATAAGGTCTACATACTCGGTTCATTAAATCCATAAATATCGTTGGTGCGTTAGTCAGACCAAAGGGCATTACTGTGAACTTAAAATGTCTATAACGAGTTCTAAATGCAGTCTTTAAGAATTGTCATCGCGTGCACTCTCAGCTGATGGTATCCGGACCTAAGATCTATCTTAGAGAAATACTGTGATCCTTGGAGTTGATCGAATAGGTCGTCTATCCTAGGGAGTGGATAGCGATTCTTGATGGTCAACTTGTTCAACTCCCTATAGTCAATACACATTCTAAAGGAACCATCCTTCTTTTTGACAAATAATACTGGTGCACCCCAAAGGCCTATGACTTGGTCAATGAAACCTTTGGTCCTGGAGTTCTCTGAGTTGACCTGGAACAATACCTCCATTTCAAAAGGTTTGCAATTGATAGGGTGATTTTGAGACGGTATTGCTCCAGGGTATTTAATCGATAAGAATTTCGATTCCTCCGAGCAGGTGGTAATCCTGATAGGTCATCCGGAAATACTTCTGGAAAGTTTCTAACCATAACAATCTCTTCCTATTTCTGCTCTTTGGCTTTTGCACTCATGAGATGCCTCACCTTCTCTTCCGGTCTTCTCCTATGACTCTAAGCACTTTGTCCTTTTGTAGTGGAATTTTAACTACTTTATCATCGCAAACGATCTTAGCCTTGTGTTTGGATAACCAAACCATGCCTATGATCATTATTGTCAAAAACTCCATGTTCGGAATGGGTATCAAGTCGATGTAAAGAAATGAACCGATCTATCTATAGTTTTGCACCAACGAATGACTTTGTTTATCTGTACTAGTTGACCACTAGCTATTTCAATCTCATAACTGAAACCTAAGTTATCGGGCTCTATGCCTAACATAGGTATGAAAGTAGTGGAAACAAAGCTATAATCAGCACCATAATCGAATAGAGTCGTAGCATAATGATTGTTTAAAGTGATCTACCGTCACGATGTTCAGTCCCTGGCGAGACTCTTAATGCCTCTGCTTAAATGCCTATCCAGTGCCTGTTGCTGTTGTTCCCATGACTTGTCCCCCTATTATTAGCCACAACATTGGTTTGGACGGGTTTCCCCTGGGTCTCTATGCTTGGTTCCACTAGTGCCACATTGCTTGTCTTGAATGATCAGTACCACCACATTCGAGAAACATTGGCTCCTCCATCGGACAGCAAGTTGGGATCTTCTAGAATTCACTGGTTCTTTCCCTATCATAGGTACCACTTCTAATCTTTAGCAAGATGCCAAGGCGGTTTTGTTTATTGCATTTAAAACAAGCACGACAAGGAGACTCAGGTGAGTGGTGCAGGTTACAGTTTGCACACTTAGGGACTTGCACCAGTGTACTCTCTCCTCACCGGGTTAGTGGTTGTAGCAAAAACATTCCCAGTCCTAGTCCTCTTGTTATCATCCTTTACATTCCTACTCTAACTAGGTTCTCCAAAAAACCCCCACTCTTCTCTTCTCAGGGTTATTCTTTAGTGATCCATTCCTAATAGCTTCATCTGTTAGTGTACTAGCTTTCCACAGCCTTCTGAATTGTCGTTGGCTCTGTTGCTGCCACCATCCCTCGGATCTGTAGAGCAAGGCCATAGATGTAACTCTCAATCCTTTAATTTTTTTAGGGGTAACTAGGTGAGGAACTAACCTAGCCAACTCATGGAACCTATCAGTATACGCAGCATGGCCAGCCCTGACCATGGCGTAATTCCCAAACTCAGTTTCTAGTTTTTACATCTCATTGATTAGATGATAAGTGTAAAATACACATATCCGTTTGTACCTAAAAATAACTAATTAAAACCCAAACAAGACCAAAAAAAATGGAAAAATATGCTTGTATATTTGTGTTTTGTAGTGTGCAGGTACGGATATAAATCAAAAATCACATAGAAAACAGTCAAAACAGGCAAACACGGTCACGAGAATCAGAAGAGTACAAAAAGAAGCAAAGAGTTCAAAGCGACAGCCCAGTAAAAGTCAAGCACAGTTCAAATCAGTCAAAGAAAAGCTGAATCATTGGTCAACAAGTCAACAAGGCCCAAAACGTTCCATTTAACCCTATATGTTGTCACTAAGTCCAAAAATATTACCTCACCCCTTAATGGGCCAATAACCCCTATACCCGGATTCATAAGCAAGACATTAGCCCACTTTCTTTATGAAACCACAAGGCCTAAAATGCACTTTTTGAAAGTTATTTTATAGCTAGAAATAAGAGAAAAGGAAAGACAAGGGCCAAATGATGTAAAATCTCAAACCTATAAAGTGTATAACAGTTAAAAAAAAATAGGCGTCGAAACTAGTTACTATTTCACCATCGTCCCTCCCTTTCACCCCATGGTAAAAACAAAGGGCAAATGAGTAATAAAAGGGTGCGTGCGTAACTTCATGGAGAGCTCTAATGTACAACTGGCTAGGGTCAATAGGTCAAATCAAGAGTCTTACTAGCTCACTACTCCAAGCTATAGAGCACACACAGCTATGAAAGACGCACTCTACTTCAGATGGGTTGGTTTGGGTAATCTATATACACTCAAATAGAAGCACAATGTCACATCAAATGGTATGCCCATGCATGGCAATCCTACAAGTTGTCACTAATCAATCCACACGGCATCAAATAGAAGTCTGCAAAATGATTGAAGAAACTGTTCTGGTGAGATGTGAAAGTTTGGAGAGGCAAGGAATGAGGGCTAGTTCATTCTTTGTGTCAGCTATTATTGTGGGCTCAAACTCTCCACTATAGAATGTAATCTAGTGGTTAGATTTAATTTAGTTGTTTAGCTGAATTTACACACATCTTAGTTACACGTAGCTTTAGGATTAATTTTTAGCTTAATTTTACTTTAAACTTTGTAATTTCTTTTTAAATATTGTAATCAAGTTTTCTATTAATGAATTCAGAAGTTTTTAATCTCTTTTAAGCTCTCTTATTTACTTTATAAGCTCTTATTTTACTTTAAAATGTTAAGCTAAATAGCCATAAGCTACTCATAAAGGCTTTAATATTACTTAAACCTTAAATCAGTTAAATCTATCATGGATCTTATTGGATATGCGCTTTTTGGAAGGGGATCTTAACTTGGAAGAGATCCCAAGGACTTATACCCTAGCTTATTAATAAGCTAGGGAGCTTGTAGCTGCCATTATTGGACCTCTTGTTTAGCTAGAGGATAAAGTAAGTTTTACCTTTAAATTTCTTGTTCATTTTCAATTCTAGCTTAAATTTTCAATACATACTTGCTTATTGCTTATTTGCTTATTAAAGTTGCTTATTAGTGTTTATTTATGCCTTAACTAGCTTAATATTCATAGTTGCTTATCTGTTTTTGATTAAATTAGTTTAGATCTTAGTCTTTCATATATTTGACTTAAAAACCTCTAAAAAACCAAAAATATAGTAAAATAGTATAGATCTTAGATTAATGCTTATTTAGTTGTTAAGTCTTGTTAATTTAGTTTGTTTTAAGCTAGTTTTTATCTGGTATTAAATACTTGTTAATTAGATTTGCAAAATTAGCTTTAACTAAAACCTGCCAATACTTTAAAGGGGTGTTTGGTTTAGTGCACTTTGACCTCTAAAAGTCAATTTCACTTGTGCAATTTGCTTGAGTCAGCTAAATTTCCATTTAAAATTAGTTTTCATTCAGTTTTTATAAGTTAGAGTTCAAAATTTTCAAAAGATATGGCTTATTATAAGTGTTCAGCACCAGGGGAGCTTGTTGCTTAGGTTTTTATTGTGTCCTTTTGATTCCAAGCCCTTTAGGTTTGGATTTTGCTTGCATTGTGTTAACACACTCTAATTGAGTGTGTTTAAGTGCAGGTTTACCCTTTTGGTAACCTGCACTTTTGGGGTGCACTTGTGCAAAAGGCAACAGTACTAACTTAAAGTTAGTACTGTCACCTTTAAGGTAGTATTTTAGTTAAGTAAAAGTAGTATTTAGGATCTTAGATTAAAGTAGGATTAAGTCTAGTTATAGCTTATTATAGAACTAGTCTTAAATTGCATTTTCTAGCTTATCTTCTAGCTTAAATTTAGCTGTCAAAAGTCACAACACTCACAAAACAGCCAAAAACAGTACTTAGGAATTTTAGATTCTTTCTTTGCTAATTTAGCTTATGATTCTAGAATTTTCAGCTTATATAGATAGATTAAAAGTAGTTTAATAAGTCCTTAAAAGTTTTAGAGTCCATTTTAGTTTTTTTTTAAGTTTTTTTAGCTCATTTGAATTTTGTGTTAAGTTGCTTATGTCCTGAGTTTGTCTACTTCATACTTAATTTCAGTAGCTTAAAAGTACTTTAAGCTCTAATTTCTTTTCCTTTTTAGATTAAGCTACTTATAAGCTTCTTAGAACACTTTTCCTTTTTGGATTTAAGCTTAAAATAAGCTAGTTACAAGCTTTTTAGTGGAAATAAGCCCAAAAGCCTAGTTTCTGTAACAACTTTTAGATAAGCTGTTTTAGGGCTTATTAGTCAGTTTTAGCTTATGTTTCCTTTGTTAAAGTAGCTTATTTTAGTGTCTTCTATAAGTCCTAGTATTTAGTTTTTTTCAAAAAAGTCAAAAAAATAAATAGAGCAAAAAGGGGTCACCACCACACTCGAACCCACGACCTCCCTCATACAACACCAATGACTTAACCAGTTTGCTACATTAGCTCATCCAGTATAACTCTCCCACATTTAATCTTTATACACATTTTCATTTTTTTTAGATTTTAAATTTCATTTTTGAGCTTTAATTTTTAATTTTAAAAATAGAATTTTAATTTTAAAAATAAGTTAAAAATAGTTTTCTTTGCTTTTATGATATTTTAGACTTTTCTAAGCTTAAAAATCATTTTTCCAAAATTTTAGTACTTAATTTGCTATTTTCTAGAATTTAATTAGATTAAAATAGTTTTTAATTCATATTAAATTCAAAAATAATCAAAAAAAATGTTTTTCTTTTTTCTAAAATTTTCTTTTGTCCTATCTTAGGTCTAGAATTTTAGTTTACATTTTTAGGGTAAAATTTTAGTCTATTTGCTTAATAGTCGCGTTTTATTTGATTTCCGTATTTGTTTAATTGTTCAAATTGTTTTTTAATTGTTAATTTTAATTGTAGATTTAGATTATCAAATCATCCATTTGCTTATTCAAATCAGAATCCAAGCTTAAACGAGGTTTCAATTTCACTAGTCATTGGGGATAACGACCCGGGTGATCATATTTACCCGGTTTAATATACGTATTATATATTATATTATATATATTTTTTAGAGTGAATTTTATCAAGGGTAACTTGGTAATTTTCTTAATTTCTCTTTTAAAAGTATTATATTTAATATATTTTAGGTATAATAAACTGCAATCACTCCTGGAATGTTTAAGCTTGATTTAGAACCTCTATCTCCAAAAGTGTTGAAAACAGGGATGCTCACGTAGACTATATTAAGTACACTCAGGAAAATGCAGACATTCTTTGGGGATTAGTCGAACATGCTAGGGTACTTAGACCTTTAGATAATGATTTAGACTCTGCCTATAAGTAATCTAAAAGAATTCAGGAGGTGCTAGTTTATGTTACAGCCACATGCCCTAGTTTAACAAAACCTAGTGAGAAATTGGTTGCGATCGCACCATTAAACAAAAATAAGAAAGTTAGGTTTGCCGAACATGCCACATCATCAAGTAGCACTCAAAAACATGTAGATTCCCACAAAACACAAGATTCTAACAAACTTGTAATGAAGATTCTACTAGTGCTAGCAGATCACAGCCTTCAGACAATACCAAGAACAATTGGATCTCGCGAACAACTAGTATCAACCAGAAGACTAAAGTAGAAGACCACCCTAGGAGCGTTAAATCTAGTTCAAATAAAAAGAATCAAGTTATTGAACCTGCTTATAATGCAAATGTTAAGCATTCCATGTTAAATGCGAATTCTGAATAAATTTATGCTACATGTAATGAATGTATGTTTGGTGCTATTCATGATTTGTGTGTTCTTGATTTTGTTAATGATGTGAATGTAAGTACTAAATCTAAATCTGTTAAGAGTAGCAAAAATAAGAAAGTTGGAAACCTACTGGTAAAGTGTTCACTGATATTGGATATAGGTGGAAACCTATAAGACGGACATTTATTATAGATGAAAATATGTGCCCTTTAACTAGGAACACCTCCACTAAAGTAGTGCCTCTTAAGGAAACCACTTCAAAATCAGTAAATACTCCTAATTTAGAAATTAAGATATAC
>BQNB010146157.1:0-16617 GCA_026074375.1 Tanacetum coccineum
CTTTTCATTCATGCTATGCCTGCAAACGTAGTCTAAAACAAAGAAAAACAGATTGCAGAAATTGTATAAACAGAATTAATGTTTGACTAATCACATTAATGTTTGACTAATCTATATCTTCAACATTAATGTTGATTTCAATCAACATTAATCTTGATCTTGTTTCCTTCTTTAGCATATCTTGTTTCCTTTTTTTTCTTCTTTCTTCATTTCTGTTTATGGGTTTTGTAATCATCAAATCTGTAATCCCTAACAAATCCCTAAACCCTAACGGTGTTAACTCTTTTAATTATAAGAGTTAACACCCGTTAACTTCCTTATAAAAAATCCAATGCCCGAGCCCAAATCCTACCCATGCCCAAAACCCTTATAAGCCCGTTGTTATAACCCCGGGTCAAAAGAAGTCAAAAGATTTTTAAAAGAGTGTTTGGATTTACTCAGTTTGACCTCAAAAAGTCAAAGGAAATTGATGTAAACTTTTGATTTAGATAAGTAATCATATAAAATCAATTTGTGAAGTGAAATCATGGATTAATTTTCAAATTTGAGAAAGTTTTAGTGAAAACTATTTGAATTTGCACCAGGGGAGTTTTATTTTTTTTAAGTTAGCAAGAAATATTTGATCCAAGCCTTCCTGAGCTTGGATTTTGTTTGATTAGTGTTTGTACTCACCTATTTGGTGTGTACAAAGCAGGATTTACCCTTAAGGTCACCTGCATTTAGGTTTAATCCAATTTCCCAAGTGCATCAGATTAGGAAGACAACTTTAGTACAATTTCTAGTTTCATTTTCAGTAGGGTTAAAATAGCATTTAGCTTTTGATTTTCAGATTAATAAGTAGCTTTTAGGTCATATTGCATTAGTTTAGACTTAGTTTTCAAAATTTAACTTAATTTGTCATCTGTTTTTAGCTTTTAAATAAGCATTTTGTCTTTTCATTTTTCAAAACCAAACTCAGCATAAGCTGAGTAAACTGTCTGTTTAGTTAAGCTTTTTCAATAAGCTATAGTTTTCTAAAGTCTTTTCAAATAGTTTTTTTTAGAAGTCTTTAAGCTAGTCTTTTAGAAAAACCAAGTTTCACTTCTTAAAAAGCTTATTTGCTAGCTTAAATAGAAGCTCAAAAGTCCTTGCAGGGACTGTTTGGCTCTAAATCCAGTTAATTACTTATTAGGATTTTATAGCTATTTGCTTTTAAGTTTTAGCTTACATTGTTCTTAGAATAGCTTATTAGGTTAGAAGTAGTCAGTTTATAGCTTATTGAGTCCTAGTTAACTTATTCTAGTTTTTTCAGTTAAAAACCAAAATCACCAAGAGTAACCTGCAGCTTTTTCTTAGTGCTTTTTAGTTGCTTAATTAGATTTCAAAATGTGTTTAGCTTATTGTTTTAAGTAGATATTTAGTTAAACTTTAAGATAGTATTAAGCTCTTAGTTGTAAGGATCCATTTTAGTGCTTAAAATTAAGCTCAAAACAGTCTCTAAGGACTGTTTGGTTATTGGTTTTAATACTAGAGCTTATTTAGTCTTTTAGCTTATTTCTTGCTTATTTTTAGTTTTGAAAAAAGCCAAAAATATAAGTTAAGTGTTTCTGTCAGAGTTATAAGCTGTTTAGTAGCTTATTTAGGGCTTTTCATAAAAAGTTTCTTTTATTAAAATTGCTTATTTTTAGGTGCTTAATAACTTTGCTTTTATAAGTTTGTTTAAAAAAAAAAGGGAAAGTGGAAATCAGGGGTGAGCAAGACTCGAACCTCCGACCTCAACACTTTCAACCCTTTTATAACACACACCACACACTCACTACCACTGCGCCCTGGGGTCTTTTTCGTTATAGTCTTGCACAATTTAATCTTTATACATGTTTTTCCCATTTTGTCTATAAGCTGTTTAAGCTTATTTCGCAGCTTATTCATTAAGCTGTGACATCAAGCTTATTTTTCCTAGGTTCTAATTAGTATAAGATATTTTTTGTATTTTTCTAGAATTTTTATAGATAGTTTAGTATTTTTAAACATTTATTTTTATTAAAAACTTTAAAAAATCATAAAAAATAGAAAAATAATCAGAAAAATATAAATCTTTTTTAGAAAATTTTCTTTTATCATAAAGTTTGTAGGAAAATTAGTTTTGCTTTCGTAGGGTTTAATTTGCAAAATTTCGATTTTAAAGAACGGGATTTGTTCCCGTTTTCATTTTTCGTGTTTTAAAGCTCATTTCAAATCCGTTTTTGTTATAGTTTTCTTTAAACTTACTTTTTAGTCAACTAGAGTCGATTTAAAAGAAAAATTCATTTTAGGTTTAGTTTTGAAAAATTAGGTTTTTTAATTGCTATTTAGGGTTCCCGTTTTGCGTTTTTAGTTAAAGTTTAATTTCCCGTTATTTGTTTTTGTGCTTAATTGTTATAATTTGCTTATTTTAATTAGTAGAAGTAGATAATCAAATCAATCTTTGTCTTCAATTCAAATCATTGTCCGAACATCAAACGTGGTTTCAATTTCACAAATCGTTGGGGGATAACGACCCGGGAATCATACTTCCCGGTTTATATACGTATTATATTATATATTTGTGAAGATTTTCCTTTTTACCTTTGTCCTCAAGGGTAATTTGGTAATTTTCCATCATATATTATATTATTACGTGTGTTTGGTTTTCTACGAATCAATTTTTGGCGCCGCTGCCGGGGATTTGTGATTAAGATCCTCTAGTTTGAAGTTTGTTGATCGTGATTTGAAGACCTTTTCATTTTTGAAAGTTTTGTTCTTGTTAAAAAATCAAAAAATAAAAATAAAGAGAAAAATAAAAAGTAAAAAATATTTTTCTTTTCTTTTAGTATAATTATCAAATTATAATATAAAAAAATCAAAAATATAAAAAATTGTCCATAAATAAAAAAATAAAATAAACAAATTTGGTAAAAGAACACCAACAAATAATACCTTCAATTGAGGTATTATCCATTAGTAAGTTCCCAACTCGAATTTAAGATTTAAAAACTTACCATTTGTGTCACTTACGAGATACGGCTCACCTTAAAAAGCAAAAATTTTAAGAGCTACCGTGAAGTAAGTTTGATTATTTGGTTCAAGTTGTCTTTCTCGTTGTCCGTTAAAATTAGATTGTGAATAAGGAAGAGCTTAAGAAGAGCTTAATACTGGTAGAGAAGAGATTAAGGGCAAAAGATACAGGAGAAGAGCAAGGTCTATGGCTAAAAAGATTGATACTGGATTGGATGCTAAAGAAGAGATTAATACTGGTAGAGAAGAGATTAATACTGGTATTGAAGAGGTTAGTACTGGTAGTACTAAAGTTGAGTCTGGTACTGCTATTAAAAGGGGTCAAAGGGAAGGAAAGGCTCCAATGATTGAAGAGGATATCCAGGCTACTCACAAAACTAAAGAACAAATGAGATAAGAGGAAGCTGGATTGGAAGAGGCTATAAAGTTGCAAGCTCAATTGGATGAAGAAGTTGCAAAGCAGATTCATTTAGATAAAATGGTAGCTAAAAGAATGGCAGAAGAGAAAGCTTTATCAGAACAACAAAAGAAAAGAAAAGTTCAATTTCAATTTGAAGCTCAATTTTATACTGAATAAGACTGGGATGCTATTAAAGCCAAGCTAGAAGCAAATGCAGAGTTGACAAAAGATGTGTTGGGAAAGGATTTGCCTGAACAAGATTTTGCAAAAAGAATGGCAGAAATGGTGAATCAAAGAAAGAAACACTTTGCAGAGGAAAGAGCTAAGGCAAAGAGAAACAAACCCATGACTTCTCACAGTTTAAAGAATCAATATGTCGAACTATCCTTAAAGAATCAGAAACTTGGAGCTTTCTCATTAAAAGAAGTTGAAGTTAGAAGAAATCAAAGAAGCAGTTATATAAGTAAGTTAGCAGATTGACATTTTTGTTCCTATAAATCTTGAAGCTACAAAGGCAAAATTGAAAAGATATGGAGAAGAGCTTCAGAAAAAGACTTCAAAGAAATAAAGGTTTGATGATAAAGATGTTCCAGCTATAGGAGACAAAGTTGCTGAAGTAAAGGAAGAAGAGCCAGTAAAAAGAACAGGAAAAAGAAAGAAGCAAAAGGCTAGAAAGGGTATACATATCGACCAAAGTGCACAAAAGATTCATACACTGATAAAAGAAGGATTCAGTAAGGCTATTAATCCCATACTAGCCATTGACTACAAAATCTGATAGAGTAGTAAATTGGAAGATATTTCAGCAAGGTCAAATAAGTATTTATCAGATAATGAGAGCAAATAGAGTTGATACAGTCTACATGAGCTTTGGAGCTATGGTTAAAGACTTCACAAGAGATGGATTCTTTTAAGAGTATGTATAGGTTTAATTGCATAAGTATGGAACTAATAGGCCTGAAGATGCTTATGACAGAGTGCTTTGGAATGATCTCAGGACTATGTTTGATCCACCTCTTAATGAAGGTGCTATTTGGAGCTTACCACTTCTACAAAAGATGGTTAGTTGGAGGTATTATGATAAATGTGAAGTACATTGTTTAACTTTGGAGGCATGCACTATATAAATGTTAGCGGATAGAAAATATCCATTGTCAAAAGATGCTTGCCAAGTGATGCTGAAAATGAAGCTTCTAGATGGAAAAATGAATGAAGTTTACTATAAACTCTTGAAGATGATTGAGAAGCAAGCTGGGATTAGAAAGTGATGAAGTTATCAGTAGCAGTGGGAATGTTTTTGGAACTGTGGACTATTATGGAAATGAGAAGGGTTTGAGTGTTGGCTAACCACCACACAACAAATGGGAAATTAGAAAATTTTCTTTTATCATAAACTTTATAGGAAAATTAGTTTTGCTTTCGTATGGTCTAATTTGCAAAATTTTGATTTTTAAAGAACGTGATTCGTTCCCGTTCTCGTTTTTCGTGTTTTAAAGCTCATTTCAAATCCGTTTTTGTTCTAGTTTTCTTTAAACTTACTTTTTGGTCAATTAGAATCCATTTAAATATAAAAATTCATTTTAGATTTAATTTTAGAAATTTAGGGTTTTTAAATGCCATTTAGGGTTCCCGTTTTGCGTTTTTAGTTAAAGTTTGATTTCCCGTTATTTGTTTTTGTGCTTAATTGTTATAATTTGCTTATTTTAATTAGTAGAAGTAGATAATCAAATCAATCTTTGTTTCCAATTCAAATCATTGTCCGAACATCAAACGTGATTTTCAATTCACAAATCTTGGGGACTAACGACCCGGGAATCATACTTTCCAGGTTTATATACGTATTATATTATATATTTGAGAAGTGTTTTTCCATTTTAAAAAAAAAACCTTTGTCCTCAAGGGTAAATTTTGGTATTTTTCCATCAATATTATAATGATTAACGTGTGTTTGGTTTTCCTAACTAATCAATTTTTGGCGCCGCTGAGCCGGATTTGTGATAAAGATTCCTCTAGATTTGAAGTTTGTGACGTAAGGATTTTGAAAGACCTTTCATTTTTAAAAGTTTTGTTTTTGTTAAAAAATCAAAAATAAAAAATTATAAAAAATAAAAAGTAATTTTTTTCTTTTAGTATAATTATCAAAATCAAAATAAAAAAAATAAAAAATAAAAAAATTGTCTATAAAAAAATAAAATAAACAAATTTGGTAAAAGAACACCAACAAATAATACCTTCAATTGAGGTATTATCCATTAGTAAGTTCCCAACTCGAATTTAAGATTTAAAAACTTACCATTTGTGTCACTTACGAGATACAGCTCACCTTAAAAAGCAAAAAATTTAAGAGCTACCGTGAAGTAAGTTTGATTATTTGGTTCAAGTTGTCTTTCTCGTTGTCCGTTAAAATTAGATTGTGAATAAACTTTTGAAAAAGCCAAAAATATTTTTCTATTTTCCTTTAAATAGTGCATGCGCACTAGACGTTCTAATTATCCTAATAATTCAAATGTTACAATTCCAAGACGTCGTAGAAAACAAGATCTAACATATCTATAACCCGAATTACGAACTATTGTTACACCAATGGCAGAACGTACCATGGAGGAGCTACTCCGTCCCCCCACGGAAGGGTACAGAGAAGCTATTGTTTTACCAGAAATCAATGCCGATCATTTTGAGATTAAGACGAATTTGCTTCAGTTGGTTCAAGCTAACCCATTTTACGGTCGTAGGAGTGTGAGAATCCTCCCATATCTCATATCAAATATTTCAAGAGAAGTTACCTCTACTTACGATTTATGAATGTGCCTATGATGTGGATAAGCTTATGATGTTTCCATATTCGCTCGAGGGAGCCGCTAAAACTTGGTACGAGAAAGAACCACCAAACTCAATCTTGACTTGGGAGGATCTCGTTACCAAGTTCGTTAATCAATTTTTCCCTCCTTCGAAAACCACTCACTTAAAGAATGAAATTTCTCGATTTACACAAAAATTCGAGGAGACTTTTAGTGAAGCATGGGAACGATTTAAGGAGTTGCTTAGAGCATGCCCCCATCACGATTTTACGGAGTTAACTAAGTTTAATACCTTTACAACGTTTAAACTAGAATGAACAAGACTCCTTATATGCCGCCGGCGGTGAATCATTTAGAGTAACACTACTAGAGAGGCTTTAAACAAAATTGAGAATAAATCAAAAGTTCGTTATTCACGTAATAGATCAAATGCTTCTAGGTATGAAATGGCTACTACAATAAACGGATAGAAGGATATCGATAATCATGCAAAGATCAACTTTCGGACCTTAGTCGAAGATGGTTTTCTAAAAAAGTTGTCACTTAGCATCCCGCCCCAGTTAAGGCGGTTAAGGAATCTTGTGTTACTATGTGGTGGAGGGCCCATAATCTTGGTATAATTGTTCGGCTACCGATAATAATCAGACTAGTGTTTGTGCGACTACGGGTACTTACAATCAAGTTAACCCTCCAAACCGTGTTAGTAATCAAATGGCAACCACCAGTTTTTTTTTTTTTTTGCTCCGGTGACAAAAAATGGTCAAAATAGTTTAAACAGAATCATGTTCAAAGGGAATAATTTTAATCGGGGGAATAATTTTCATGGAAACCAAGGTTTTCAAAATCAAAATAATCATGCTCCAAATTTTCAAAACCAGGGATTTCAAAACCAACATTTTCAAGTGCCTAATAATCAAGTTCAACAAGAGAATTCAAATGATTTTTCAAGTTACAAGAGGAATAATGATCAAATGTTAAGGAACATGCAAAACCAACTCAATTCGTTGAAAGGAGACCTTAAGAATGAAATTCAAACACGATAAAATCTTAGATAACCTTCATGACAAATCAACAAAACCCACATTTTCAAAAATAATTTGCAAAACTGATTTTGTGGATTTGTTTCAAAACCAAGCCTCAACCTTTCTGGTACTCTTTCGAGTAACACAATCCCAAAACCCGAAGGTGTGAGATGAAAGGCATCACTACCTGAAGTGTGTTGATTATGTATGGACCCTCAATTCCCTACTAATCCTTTCTCCTAAAAAGGTAGTGGAACAGAAACCGAGGAGACAACGTATAAAAGAATCAAACAAATTTCCAAGGAAGTAAACCGCTCAAATTCCACCTCTAGTTTATCCCTATTTCTTCTCCGAACCCGAAGTTCCGAAGACCTTTCCCTAAAACCACTCCCATTCCGGAATCCGATTATTCCAAGATCTACCTAAGCCAAATATTCCATATCCTTCACGACGTGATGATCAAAAGTCCAGTGAAATGCTTCGAATCAAATTGAGAAGATTTCCAAATCTCAAGATTTGCGCTTCGAACATTAGTTTTCCGCGAATGCCTTTACTTTTGTGATGCCAAGACATTTGCTCCTACATTAAGAGTTTGCTCAATAATAAAGGAAAAGTTGCTTGAGTTAGCTAAGAATAACCATTGAACGAGAATTCCTCGGACGATGCTTGCTCAAATAGCTTCCCGAAAAACTTGGAATCTGGCAAGTTTTCTTATTCCATGTAATTTCCCAGGAATGGATGTATGCCACGCCTTGGCCGATCTTGGTGCAAGCATAAATCTTATGCCTCTTTCTATTTGGAAAAAGCTTTCCCTGCCTGATCTTACACCAACTCGGATGACTTTAGAGTTAGCGGACCGATCGATTACTCATCCTAAAGGACTTGCTGAAGATATTTTTGTCAAAGTTAGGAATTTCCATTTTCCTACCGACTTTGTTGTTGTCGATTTCGAAGCCGATCCTCGAGTTCCTCTCATACTTGGGAGATCCTTTTTGAGAACCAGCCGTGCTTTAATTGATGTATACGAAGGAGAGCTTGTTTTAAGGGACGGAAATGAACAAATAACTTTTCATGTCAATGGCACATCAAAACATCCTCAAAAGCATAAAAACGAGTCAATTAAAATGGTTAATGACGCATGCAAGGATAGTTTCAAAAGGTTTACCGACGAACCCACTCAAGTTTGCCCACCTCCATCGGAAGATGTCAACAATGAAAAAGAAAAGCAGGAAGTGAAGAATCTCGCAGAGTCGACAGTTAAACGCCAAACTCGTATCACGCCTTGTTTGAAGAATTTTAGAGTTATTTGCAAGGAGAGCATTTTTCATTCAAACAAAACACCTCAAGTTTCTTTGGTTTTTGCAATCACATCCACCTTACCGTCAATTGAACCCAAGGATTCTCTCATAATGGGGGACGACCACCCTAGTATTTTTAGTACTGAGGAAATTGTCCCAATCCCAAGAGAATCTGAGGAAACATCCAGGAGTGATAGTAAGAACGTTTTACCTTCATGTGATGATTTCTCTTCCATCAAAGATCCACGTGATGATTCCGTGACTTTCTCTAACCCTCTTTTCGAATTTGATGTCAATTTCAACTCTAGTGACATAAACCCTCTTTTTGATGAAGAATTAGAGGATATCGAATGCAATGATTCGTATGATTCCAACCTTAATGAATCAACTTTCCTAGTCACACCTCTTTCTGATTCTAACAAAGATGATAGTCTTATTCCAAGAGACGACATTGAGTTTCTACTTCACGATGATTTGTCTACTCTTTTGAAAAGCGTTGCTTCCATTCTTGAGGGATTCATCGAAGATTCACCTTTCGAAGAGAATGATGATTTATTTGATTTGGAATGTAAAACGAATGATGAGGCTGAGTGTTTCAATCCGGAAGGTGATAATGATGAGATTGATGCTTTTCTAGCTATCGAAGTTCCTACATATAATGAAGCTTATTATGACTCAGAAGGAGACGTAACCTATCTTGAGAGTTTGCTTAGAGATGATAATACCCATAATCTTTCTCCCGAAGTATTTTTCGATCATGAACCACAACAACTTAGGAATGAACCAGAGAATGAACCTTTGATAACTTTTTCTCCCAAGAGTGATCCTCTTCACCATGAATTCACTGATGAACTTATCACGATTCCTCCAAGAATTGTTAGAGAGCACGAGGATTACATCAATCGAATGTCGTTGCTATGCAGTAATTCATCTTCCCAGTCATCGAAAAATTTTCATACAATCATCGAGTCTCTTCCTATATCTACTACTCGCATTGAGGATAGTGACCCCGATAGGGAAGAGATCGATATATTTTTCGGACCAGATGATTTGATACCACCGGGTATTGAAAATGATTTTGACTCGGAAGAGGACATTATTGACAACTTGCTTAACAATGATTCCACTCATGAACATTTAACCTTCAATATTGAGCCAAATGCACTAGTGATCAACAATGTTGATGAGCTTAATGAAGATGAATGTTTTGACCCAGGGGGGTGAGATTAATTTTGAAGTTGACAATTCCTTCACATTTGTCACTCGGATTTTCCTTCCATATCTTACAAACCCGAGGTTCTCCTTTACTTTTTCTCCACCCAAAAAGGATAAACCATTGTTTGACACCCCTGGCATCTCCATTTAGAGCCGGTGGCATCTCATCGGGACGGAACTTTCACGTGCTTTAATGTTTGTTCAAACATTAATGAAAGCCCGATTGAGATTTTCTCTTCTATTTACTCTCCCTAAGAACGAATGAATTCAGGGATCGAGTCAAGCTATGTGACTCGGTTACCAAAAACAAAGCGCTTCGTGGGAGGCACCCCATGCTTATCCATTTTGTATTTTCTTTCTATCTTTTAATGTGTTTTGAGGAAGGCTTGTACTCGTTCGTTCTTGTGGTATGTTGATTTCTACTTGTGATTGTTTCAGATGAACCCAAATTTCTAAAGTCCTCTCTTGTTCGGTGTTGTTGTCCCGGTCCACTCGGCTTCCTAGCCATTTGCTTGCCAATAGTTAGGGGAAAATCCACTATCCTAAAGATTATTACTCGACTAACATTTATCTTTTATAGCCCAAGCTTAATTTAACGGCTTAAATATTTGTCATTACTTTTCTTCAGGCTTGAGTTATGCATTCGACCTTTTTAGTTCTAGTATGGGGTTTTAAGTCTTAGGCTAGGAAACATTGAGGACAATGTTTAATTTTAGTATGGGGTAGTAAAATCTTTCGATATTATCTAGCTACTTTACCGTTTGTTCTCGACAGTTACCCCCGTTTTCCCACCAAAATTTTCAAAAAAAAATGAAAAATTTTATTTTTTTTAAAAAATAAAATAAGTGTTTTGTCATAATTTTGACTTTCCTGCTGGGTAAGAATAAGAGTAAATTTTGACCCGATCGAGCGTGTTGAGCTATAGCTTGTTCCTTAACTTTTTAGGCTAAGCGTTCGCGAAATTCGCGAAGAACGAAAAATGATAGAGTTAGGTATGAGTAGGATGCTAAACAAGGATTAGTTGAAAATCTTAAGAGCTCATGTATGTAACTTGTTACTTTTTCTCCCATAAGCTTCTAACCAGATTAATATGCGTGCTATTTTTGAAGAATTAAAACTTAAATCAATAATATTTTTTATGTACTATATAGCAAAAAAATTTAGTCTAGTTCAATTTATAACTTGAATTTTTCAAAAAGAATCCTTCATATATATATATATATATATATATATATATATATATATATATATATATATATATATATATATATATATATAAGATGATAAATAAAATAATGAAAAAATTAAAAATATTATAATAATAAAAGCTGTGGGCTGATAAAAGTTTACTACCTCTTGCCGGCTCACAACCGATGTTGCAGCCTTCTAAAAGGTCGAGGGTTACAATTGCATAAATGTTTAATTTTAAGTTTAAATTAATAAATAGATTTCTTTTTGTTAAATTCAAATATGCTTTTGCACTTTGACTATTCTATTTTATAAGCTATGAATATTCGGGAAACCTGAGAGTTTTTGAAACCTAAGGTCCGTGAGTCCCGATACTAGTCTCTGTGGGGTGTCAAAAGCCTGGTCACTTAGCCGCAAGGTTGGGATGTGCCGAGACGAAAGTCGCTACATGGGATGATCTCGCCTTTAAACTCAATATTCTCGGGTGGAACGTGAAGCATAGTGTTTTGCAAAATGTTGATGCATGGTTGAAATTCAAAATAGCACACTCACTTAAGATATAATAAATGTCGGGAGTAAAAAGTTCACAAGTTGCAAATATGAGTAGTGTTAGCATCTTTACTGATATTTAGCTGTGATTTTGTTTTAAGCTTGGTTTGGAGTAAGTGAAAAGTCGAGGACGATGAATTTATCCTTTTTGGGGCATTCTCATATCGAAATGCATCTTGTTCTATGATCCCTAATAGTTATGGAAATGATGAAAGTCAAAATATTATCAATTTAGTTCTTAAAAAAAATAAATAAAAAATAATAATATTGAATTGAACAAGTTTTAGAAAAATGGGGAAAAGGGGTGTTTTATAACTTGTGATTTCTTAACTCTCACCACAAAAGTCTTTGCTACTTTTCAAAGATTTAGTTTGAGGAAGTTTTGAGATATTTGGTTATAAAGCATATAACATTGCGTGAGGACACGCAATCGCTTAGTTTGGGGAATTTTGATATGTGTGAAAACACATATCCATTTTATATCAAAATAGGCCCTAAAAAGACAAAATTGTACTTAAAATGCTTGAATATTGCTTGTTTTGTCTTTATGATTGTGTAGGTACGGATATTGCAAAAATCTCAAGAAAACGGTTAAAATCAGACAAACACGGACACGAGAATGGAATTGAGTGTGCAAGAGCCGGGAGAATGCTATCAAAGGTCAACAAAAGTCAAAGGTCAACCAAAGTCAAACCACAAAAAAAGACAAGACCCCAAATTTCCTAAATCAGTCCCTCAAAGAAAACCAAATTGCAAAAATAGCCCCTAAACCCTAACGGTGTTAACTCTTTTTATTATAAGAGTTAACACCCATTAACTTTTACATTTACCCTAAACCGAGCGCAAAACACCCATGGCCCAAGATATAAGCCCAAAGTCCCAAGTTATAACCCAGGTCAAAGCATAGTCAAACTCCCACCCCCTTTTATAAAAGTTACGCGGGAAAAATAGTTACTACTGTTTCATATAATCCATCTCCCCGACTAACCTCCGAGTCAAAATCAAGGGCAGTAACAAATTAAGGCATGGAAGGGTAATTCAAGATGGCTAAATACAACTTGCAAAGAAACATAAAAAAAAAATAAATCACGTCATAGAAGCTTCTATTTGTCCAATAAGAGTACAAAATGCCACACTGCAGAAGTGAGTAAACACTCCAATCATGTGGGATTTACACTAAAATCACTCACATAAGTAGCACAAACGATCCTGACACACGGATGCCACGTTGGCAATCCGTGTGTCCCAAAATCTAATCAAACGGCTGAGAAGACTCCTCCAATGATTAGAAGATTGAGTGGCCAAGATGGAATGGAGCGTGTGAAGGTCTCAAGAGCCTAGAAGCTTCAGCTAGGGGCTATAAATAGCCCTCACTCACTCACACATAGTATATTCTTTTTCTGCATTTTTTTCTTTAGTTTTTAAAATAGCTTAGGTAACTTATTAGTTTAAAATTGTAATTTTCTTTTAAGCTCTTGTAATTTCCTTTTATTAAGTATTGTAATCAATTTTAAGCATTAATAAAATCACAATTTAGTTCTCATAAACTGTTTTCACTTATAAGCTCTTATTTCTCTCAAATGTTTATGCTACTGTTTCATAAGCTACTAATAAGCTCATACAAGCTCTTTGAGTCTCTAAGCTCAAATTGAGCTCAATTCAGTCATTTAATCTACTATAACTCTAAAAACAGCTTAAATACCTTGGCTATTTGGATTTTTGAGCTTTTGGAAGATGAGCTTACTTTGGAAGAGCCCATATGGACTTATACTGGCTTATTTACAATAATCCAGAGCTTGTAGATTGCTCAATTGAGCCATTAATAACCTTTGTTTAGCTAAGGTTCTAGTAAGTATTCATTTAAGCTTTCTTATCTTAAATTTCTTAGTATAGTTTAGCTAATTTTGCTTAATTGTTAGCTTATTTGTGCTTATTATTGTTTCAATATGCTTGTTTAGTAGTTTAGATAATCTGTCTTAAAGTTCAGTAGCATAGATATTAGCCTTCTTAATTTTGTCTTTTAAAATACTAAAAATCCAAAAATAATAGTTTAGCTTATAGCTTATTAGTTTGGCTTTTTGTCTGCTTAGGATTGCTCATTAGGTTGGTCATAAGCTGCTTATTATCTGGTATTTAGTATTTGAGCTTTTTAATTTCAATTTTAATAACTAATATGATATAGTAATTTAAAAGGGGGTGTTTTGGCATAACAGTTTTAACCATAAGTTAAAACTGCTAGTGGCCAATTGGTCTTTGGATATTAATTTTAATCTCTAATCTAAGGTTGCTAGAGTAGGTTTTATGAGTTAGTTTAGAGTTAATCATATTTTTCATAAGCTAGTTAAAACAAGCTCAAATCTGTTAAGTCTATCTTGCATTATTAAGTTTAATCTTCTTCAGTAAGTGAATTGGCCTTAGTTGCTCTTAGTGTGGTTTTAAAAAGTGTTAGAATGAGTATTATTAGGACTGCATTTGATAGAAGTTAGGATTTGGTTTTTTTTGTTTGCTTACTGCATCAGTAGTTCATAAGGGCATATAGTCATTTCAAGTTGTGATTTCAGATAGGGTTATAGTCCACTCTTAGGATTTTAATTTCAAGTTTAAAGCCTGACCTTGAGGTCATTAATCAACTTTTTCAATTTGCTTTTCCAAAATAATCTCTTTTGCTAATCTGAATTTAAGCTGCAAAATGTTTTTTTTGTCTTTCTGAAAACCAAAAGAAAAAAAAACTCAGCAGGATGTGAGTTGTACAAGCTGTTTTTAATCACCTTTTTCAATAAGCTCTAGTTTTCAAAAGTTGATTTAAAAAGTTTTTTCAAGAATACTTTTAGCTAGTCTTTCAGAAAAACCAAGTTCCATTCATTGAAGTTCTTGTTTAGTTGCTTAATTTTAAGCTCAAAGTGAGCTTACGGGTCTGTTTGGCTACTATTTTCATTTTAGATGCTTATTGAGATTTCAACTTATAGCTTAGGTCCTTTGTGCTTAATTTCCTTTCATTTAAGCTCAGAAGTGTAGGAAGTAGCTTAATTTTAGCTTTAAATTCATTAGTGTAGCTTATTTTAGCTTTTAGAGTTCTTAAAATTTGAAAAAATCTAAAAAAATGAAGTTAAGTGTTTCTGTCATATTATAAGCTGTTTAATAGCTTATTAAGGGCTTTTCATAAAAAGTTTCTTTTATTAAAATTGCTTATTTTTAGGTGCTTAATAACTTTGTTTTTATAAGTTTTTAAACAAAAAAAAGGAAAAGTGGAAATTGGTGGGTGAGCAAGACCGACCCCCGACCATTCAACAATTTCAACAACCCTATTATAACACACACCCACACAAGACGACCACTGGCGCTCCTAGGGTCTTTTTCGTTAGACTCTTGCACAAATTAATTCTTATACTCATTTTAGCCCATTAAGCCATATAAGCTGTTATAGCTTATTTCGTAGCTTATTCATTAAGCTGTGATATCAAGCTTTTTATTTTTTCTAGGTTCTAATTAGTATAAGCACTATTACTGTATTTTTTTCTAGAATTTTTATAATTAGTTTAGTATTTTTTAAACATGATTTCATTAAAACTTTAAAAAATCATAAAAAATAGAAAAATAATCAAAAAAATATAAATCTTTTTTAGAAAATTTTCTCTTATCATAAAGTTTATAGTAAAATTAGTTTTGCTTTCGTAGGGTCTAATTTGCAAAATTTCGATTTTTAAAGAACGGGATTCGTTTCCGTTCTCATTTTTCGTGTTTTAAAGCTCATTTCAAATCCGTTTTTGTTCTAGTTTTCTTTAAACATACTTTTTAGTCAATTAGAATCCATTTAAAAAGAAAATTTCATTTTAGATTTAATTTTAGAAATTTAGGGTTTTTAAATGCCATTTAGGGTTACCGTTTTGCGTTTTTAGTTAAAGTTTGATTTCCCGTTATTTGTTTTTGTGCTTAATTGTTATAATTTGCTTGTTTTAATTAGTAGAGGTAGATAATCAAATCAATCTTTGTTTCCAATTCAAACAAAAGTCGAACATCAAAACTTGGTTTCAATTTCACAATCGTTTGGGTGGATAACGAC
Organism: Tanacetum coccineum; assembly: GCA_026074375.1. Classification (NCBI taxonomy): domain Eukaryota; kingdom Viridiplantae; phylum Streptophyta; class Magnoliopsida; order Asterales; family Asteraceae; genus Tanacetum; species Tanacetum coccineum. The sequence goes on from BQNB010146157.1 coordinate 15,543, forward strand.
CGGAAACATACTTCCCGGTTTATATACGTATTATATATAAATTGTGAAGATTTCTTTTACCTTTTCTCCTCAAGGGTAATTTGGTAATTTTCCATCATATATTATATTATTACGTGTGTTTGGTTTTCTACGAATCAATGGGCATCTCATTTTAATCATGTTTGTGGAAAGTGATTGGTATTCCATTTGTTTACATGCGGTGATATTGGAAATAATTGGCGTATAGTATGTAATGCTATGTCAAATATTTGGATTATTATGGATTAAGAGTTTGTGAAAAATGTGTCATATTGGAAGAGAGTTAAGTGAGTGAAATGTAGAGGTTTATAGCAAACTTTATAAAAATAGAAAGTGAAATGTGAAATGAAAAGTTATTTGTAGAAACTTTAGCAAGTAGCGTTTATGTAAAAAAAGGTTTAATCAAATTAGCTTGGGTTTTTATGAAAACTTGTGGTAATGAAGTAAATTAGTTAATTAATAAATAAATAAATAAAAATTATATATATATATATATATATATATATATATATTTAGTAGGGGCCGGTATTGGATAAAAAGAAAAAAAAGGAGTTTTAAACTAACACAACTTCTAATTTGATAAGGAATATAACTAGATACCTATTTAATAAAAACCCTAGTCATACCCTTCTCCTCTCCCTTATTTTGGTCGAAATAATCCAGCCCCAAGAGCCTAGGAGTGTCGAAAATTATGGTGATCCAAGAAACATTCAAGAGTTGTTGTTTAGGTGCTAATAATCTAGGTAAGTGTGTTCTTTATGGTTAGATTTATGTGTTCATGTAATATAATCAATGATGGATCTAGGGTTTATATAAATTACAGAAAATATATGATCATTAATGGTGGTATGATGATTAGGGTTAGTTTAGGGTTATGATTATGCATATGGCATGTTAGGGTTTGCGTTAAAACTTGATTTAGGGTTGAGCAGAATTTAGGGTCGTGTTCAACGATTGTTATCTTGGTGATAAAAACGAATATTGATATGTTTCTTGAGTCTATGCATAAGCCAAAAGAGTATACTTTCCAGAAAATCTGGCCTCAAAGGTTTTTAAG
>BQNB010146159.1:0-16616 GCA_026074375.1 Tanacetum coccineum
AGTTTTTGTCTGTTTTTGGTCATTTAAGCTCGTTTTTAGAGGTAAAAGATATGTGTAATTAAGCACTTATCACATACTTAAGCACGTAAACAAGTATCATGTGATAAACATAAGCAATAATACAATGATAAATTAAGCAATCAAGATATAAACAAAACCAAACATTCAGATCTTCATAATAATAGCTAATACCTGAAGATATTAGCCTTCAAACATCATAATTAATACAAGAGTAATGATCTAGCCAAGGTAAACTAACCAAGTTAATGAATGATACCCAAAACTGAATGATTACAAAAGTATAAGAAATTATACGTCGTCTCCTATGGATTGGAATGCGTTGCAAAATCTCTTTTGCTCTTTTTCTCCTTTGAAAATCAACTTTTGCGGTTTAGGTATCGACAATATGATTTAGCACCCTTAAAACTCGTTTTTGAGTTCTCTATTTATAGGGTCTGGAGTCGGTGTCGATACGGCGTATCCAATGTGTTAGATACGGCGTATTAGGGTTTTCTTGGAGTAGGGACCACGTTTGATATCTTCCAAAATATTCACATACTATATCTCCAATACGGCGTATTGGTCTTCACTGGATACGGCGTATTGATCATGTGGTCTTCGTGGTCTTTGGTGAGTGCAGGCACAGATACGCCGTATCTTCCTTGATGGATACGGCGTATTGGTTGTCAGAACAGTAATCTTTAAAATATCTTTGTTTAAGCTCCAGAATGTGTGCCTTTTAGTCAAGTTTCACCAAGTACTCCATAATTACTGCAATTCTCAAATACAAACGATTAAGTAACAATTCTTTGCAATAATCATACAAAATGGGTCAATTACATGGGATAAATGATGCTATAAAATAGACGTTATTTGATGTCATCAAATATCCCCCCACTTGAATCCTACTTGTCCTCAAGTAGCCTTTAGAAGTTTATAAAAATGTATCCCTAAGGATATTTTCTGTTAAATCATTTATTTGATCTATTACAAGTACACAACCAAACACCTCACGAAATAGGAAGATGAAAACACTCAAATCACTCAACTAATCTATGTGGTAACATGTAACTAATTCGCTCAATTGCTTAGTCGTGACGAGTATTCTATCATAAGCTTGGCAATGATACACATCTCCACCGCTAAAGCTAAGGAGTAACAAGTTTATAAAGGTAAATATGGGTTTATATGATAAGGCTTAGGGTTGATTACTCTAACTAATCTTTATCGATACCAATATTCCAGGAGGGCGACAAAGACCACACATACACACCCGTAACGACGGGATAGACACATGTGACTGCTCACTCCCACCTCGAACAAGCTAAAGAGTAGGAAAAGTAGAGTAATATAGGGTATGGATCTTCTAACTTTTACCGATATGTGGAAAACTAGAAGGGGGTTGAATAGTTTTACCGCTTTTTAATTTAACGTTTATGTTTGTTTGTAAAACTTAGATTCGACTTTTTGTGAATTCAATGCTTGCACAATATGAACAATATAAGTATATGAAGTGATAAAGTAAGACAAGAGATAAGAGTAAGAACAATCAAACCATAACGCGAGGATTTATAGTGGTTCGGTAACGAAGCACCTCTTCGCCCTACTCCACTCCCCGAGCACCAAACTCGAGAGTTTTCTTCACTATGTCAACAAGCTCCCTTATGGCGGAGAAAACCGTACACAACGTTGCTTACACGGATTTACGACACAAAGCTAAATGTCGAGTTCTAATCTTAGCTAGAACCAATCTATCACAACACAACTTCACGACTTGTTCACTCCTTCACAACTTCACAACTTCTTCACAATATCACACCTTCTTCAACTTTACAATCTTCTTTAAAACTTCACACCTTTTCGTACAAATTCACAACATCACAACTCCGCCAACTTCTTTCACAACCTTTTCAAACTTCACTTCACTACACTACTTATATCACAACTATCTAACACTACTTGTTAAAATCACCACGATCTAACTATACTTACAAAGATCGTCAAGATCTAGCTACTACACACAACTTACAAGATATACAATTGATTTACAAATATGTGATATGAATGCAACAAGATTGCTATGCACACTAAGGTGTAATACTTCTTCACTTGATGATAGAAAGTATTCCCCCCCCCCCCCCCCCTTCTCTTGCACTTGAAGAAGTAGCATGATCACTTGGAAACAAAGCTTTATGATTAAATGATCAAAGGATTTAGAGAGATGTGTGGGCTGTTTTAGAATAGAAAGAATGAGTGCAAAAGGTGAGAAAAATGTTGGGGAATAGTCCAGTATTTATAGGACAAGCTGGAGGAGCGGGGTCTATGGCCGGTCCCCTTAAATAGGGTGTCGGCCCCCTTATAATTAAGGGGGCCGCCCATGTATTTAAGGGGGCCGCCCATTTTCAGACGCTCCCCTTTTTGTCCTATTCAGGGGAGGTGTTTACTGGACTTTTTCTAGCCGTTTTAGGTTCGAAAATTTGAAATTCAAAATGTTTATTTTGAATAAAACATTTCTTTTAAATATAGAAAATGTTTTGTGATGTTTATAAAAATATTTTACAATATTTTATAACAGTTTTGCGGTTGAATAAAAATTTCCTTTGATCATAAAATGTCATTAAGCATTTAAATTATTCATACCTTACGTGATATAAATGTGGAAATGAGAATTTACACTCCTAATTACTTTGTTTACGTTAATTTACGTTGAAGTTTTAATATTTTGGAGATTATCCAAAACGTAAAGATGTGAAAGATATTAATAATGTTTTTAGGCATTATATTTCTATCAACAATCTCCCCCTTTTTGATGATTACAAAATTTAAACTCATTAAATGTAAAATTATTTTTAAACAAGTATTTAGTGAGTTTCATGTCATTTCTCCCCCTTTTTATTGTAAGAATCCAAAAGCATCGTCGAGGATTGCTATTAAAATCGACGAATAAAATGCTCCCCCTTGATGTTACCCCCCTTGTTTTCGAGGCACCAGGTCAGCAATGTTTCTTTGGCTATAAAATGGGTATAGAAACAATACAAATATTTCTAACATGTAGCAAGGAAGAAAAATATGGCATACAACCAACAATGATCATTCATTAAAATTAAAATAGTGTGTGAAACACACTCATGCATACATAAGGAAAATAACATGCTAACATACATGAAATTTAAACTACAAAAAGTCCTATAACTAGTAAAGCTCCATAGGACTTGCTTGCAAAATGGTAGATGATCAATTATTTGAGAGACTAAACATAGAAGTTTTTTTATTTGGGGAGGACGGTGGAGGTGGTGTGATGAGAGATTGGTGGGTTTGAAGCCTATGTTCAATATATGAAAACATATTTGAAGTTCATCTCTTAACCAAGATGAGGGTTCGGTTGTGGATACAACAAAGGCATGAGTTACCATGTGCTTCAAGTAAATTCCAAGGAATAGGATGCTCAATGATAGGTGGTGAAGGTGATGGAGTATCAAATTAGACATCAAGTGGGGTAATTGGGGAAAGAGTGAGAGTGATGTCCATTGAATGCATTTTTCTTGAGTATGGAGTTTGGTGGAGAACCTCGTGGAGGAAGAGAAGGGGAGATGTTTTTTAGTGAGTTCAAGTAACCATTTGTGAAAGTTATGTTGATGAGGTTGGTGTTATGGGTATGTTTAATCAATGAAATGAAGAAGTGTCTTGGTTGATGGAGTTTTAGAGGGGCAGTAGGACACTAGTGATGAAATTAGAAGTTTGGGTGATGGAGTTTTTGTGTCATCTTGGGTTAAATCCACAAACAATTGTTTTGGTGGAATGATGTTGATTTTTGGTCTCTTGGAGACTTTGGAAATAGAGGCTCTAGTGGAGGCCATAGAGGTTTATGGTGGTTGATGATGAATGAAGGAGATGGTAAATTGGTGATATGCATTTGGAGGGAATTTATGGGAAGAGATTTGTTTGAAAATGGAATAAATTTGAATAAGTTTAGGGTTTTGTTTAAGCATTCTGGGAAAATATAGCTGATACTAGGTAAAAGAGGGCAAAAAGCAGAAAACACCTGTAATTAAACCGTGAAAACAATGGGCGGTCGCCCTTGGAATAAAAGGGCCGCCTTTATGAATAAGGGGGCCCGCCCCACAGTTTGGTTCCATTTTTCACAGAAAAATGATTTTTCTCAGAATTTTTGTGAGGGTATTTTTGTTTTGGTGGTTTATTTGCAGCAAGCCCTATAGAGTTTTATAAGCACATTTAATCATATAACATATAATAAACACATTGAATCATGAAGCCAAAGTGGCATAACTAGTTGATTTAATAAAACAACCAAAGGTTTAAGTCATCATAGCATACACGTAACCTAAAAGATAACCAACACAAAATCTTTCCGAATAATCGGATGATCACCACAACAAGTTTAATAACATACACATAATTAAGTTAAAAATTATCTTAAACTACATTTAGCTATCTAGTTCACTCCACTCCTATGTCTTCATTTCTTCTTCTTGCTAAACACCCGTTTTAGTGCCTTTCCAAATGACTTGAAACCTCCACGCATCTCCTTATGCATTTGTTGCGTTTGGTTGAGCAAGTCGGTTTGTCATTCAAAGAGAGTTTCATCGGTTTGTTCGGAGGCGAGGAGAGGCATTTGTAGTTTGGTAGTTAAGAGGATCAAGAGAGTTGAAGATTGTTGTAGGTAGATGGATACTTGCACGAGAAGTTTTCGACAATCATCATCATTGTCAGGGTTATGAATACGTGCCTTGACGGTGAGAAGATGAAGAAGAGACGGAATGGTGTGTCTTGCCACGATCACTTCGAGTTTGTCAAGTTTGTTTAAGAGCAAAAGGACGCGTAACTCGATCAACAATGTCATAAATGCCATTGTCGAGATGAGGATATGCTTTCCAGTACATGTCGATAAGACGATCAAGATCCTGCCATATGGACGATATGCGTTGGCCTAAGCTCTAGCACATTCGATTCTTTTGACAAAGAAGTAAGCAAGATTGTATTGTTCCTCGGCAACAACACAATACAACATGTGAGCAAGACAAGCGGGGAGATGGTCCCGATGTCCTCCTAGTCCGAACACATTCTCTCGAATGAGTTCTTCCCATTGCTTCATGTCAGGGCTTAGTTCTTTAGTGAGGATTTGATTTGGAGTAAGAGTGACGGTTTGACTCTTAATGGTACGGTCTACCATGACACGTTCCAATTCAAGAAGTCGACGAATGTCGTCGGGAGTAGGAAGGTCGGTGGAATATGGTCCCTCAGTTTCTTGAGAATACTCAAGAGATGCAAGGTCCTACTCGTTGGTGAAAACGGCTTGACCGTTGTAAGGAATTTTAAGGATTTGACCGAATTGAGCAAGAGTGAGAGTTATGAATTCATGTTGAATCATGAAAGAGATGACAAGATAGCCATATTCATCGGTTTGAACCGTGACTTGACTATAAAAGTCTAGAATAAATCTCAGAACAATCGGTTCGTTGATTTTAAAGAGACAATCGAAGCGAATGTTTGTGAAGAGACGCTCGATGTTGTTGGATTTGTAATAGGCTTGATCAACAACACGACCTTCGTGAATGTTGCGATTTTCAATGGATTTGTAGAATTTGGCAATGGTAGGGGAGATGCCGGGGATTTTGGATACTTTTGGGATGTAGGATTTAGTAAGGGATATATCGGTGGTAGTGGCTCTTGGCATTTTGTCACCTAAACACTTTATCAACAACATAAAATGTTATACAAAAATATAATAAAGAAAATGAAATTAAGTTTTTGAAAAATGACAAATGTGGGACAAGGATTACTTCGACACTAAAAATAAGACCCTAAAAAGTGATCTATATGTTCCTTAATTTATTTTTTGACTTAATCTAGGATGTCAAAGAATATATATTTAGTTATATATTTCAACATCAAGACCATGAACCAAATGCTCCCTTATTAATATGACTTTTTGTTTAAGCATGTCAAAAAACCATATATCAAGTAGTAATATCATGTTGACAAAGTATAAGTTTATATATTTAACTGATAAAAGTTAACGGTGTTATTGTTTTTTATTTAAAATTCGTGTTTTAAAAGGTTGAACCAAACGCCCATTTATTTTATACTAATCGCAAAATATATCAATATATATATGAATTATATATCTTGATGACTTATATAAGCTAGTTAAGTGTATGGTGATGGTCATTTCGACTCTAAAAGTTGATCCTAAGAAACGAACCAAACACCCCTTTATTTTTATAACACATTTTCTATTGATTCGAAGAGTATACTTTTAGGAATTTACGTTTTGATGGACAATGTGTTGTTGTTTCAACATGTTTTTGGCATGAATCAACAATGTATAAGCTTTGTTTAAGATTAGAACAATGATGTATGTAAGTATTTATGAAAATTCGAACAAAAAAAAATGTCATCTCAATTAGTGTTTTTGATTCAATCCTACAAGAATGATATGGTTCCTAGAACTACGGGTATCATTATAGTTATGAAAATCCTAAGCTAAAATAAAAAGTATGAAAATGATGAAGAACACCCAATTTTGATTGAAAGCAAAATTAGATGAAATCAAATGAAAAGAAAGATGAAAAACTTACAATAGATGTTGTTGATCGATTAGTTAGTGATTACCCCTTGCGAATTTTGGTTAATTGGATGATTTGAAGTTTGATTTTTGAAGGTTTTGGTGAAAATGGTTCGTTCACAGCAGGTGGAAGAGGAAAGAAGAAAAAAAATTATGTTTGGCTATGTATTTTCGACTGAAAAGGGGTTGTTTGTTTTTCCAGTGGCCGGTCCCCTTAAATAATTAAGGGGGCCGCCCAATTTACACGGCCGGTCCCCTTAATTTTAAGGGGGCCGCCCTCTGAAAAAAATTCTTTGACTATTTCGGACGAGATAATCAAGATGTCAATTTGAGAGGTGATTAAGGGATGAGTTTTCTTGCAAGGAGGAGGAATTAGTTTCTTTGAAAGGAAAATTAATTGATTTGATTTGAGACGAGACGAGAATGGATAGTGAAAATAATGAAATAGCAAGACGTAGTTGAGAAAATCAACAAGTTGATTTCGATGGACGTAGATGATGGTTGACATGGATCCGAGACGATCGTTGGGGTCGAAGGGAGTTTGTTTCATCCATAGTGTGTCAATGATCTTCACGCGACTAATCCTACTTCTATGTTAATTATTAACCACTAGCTTGCTCTTCTTCATCTACGTGATTTTGCTACGTGGTCATAGAAGATTTCCATTTTGTATGACTAAAATATATGCGAAAGAATAGTTCATAATGAACTAATCTCTTCAAAGCTAGAAAACCAACAAATGGTATTTCTAGAGACTACACTATTTTCTAAGAACTAATTATACTACATCAACATAGTAACACATAGACATTTACTTATAATCTATACTTTACGAATATGAAAAGTGAAACGTACCTTAGTCTTTAGAATAATCTTCATTAATGTCTTCACAATGTAGACGATAAAGGCTCATGGGAACCTTATCATGAATTTCTTAATCCGAAGACAAAGAGTGTATGTGGATGATTAACCTCGAAAGATAAGATGATTTAGCCATTTGGTCCCCATCGTTTCATGGGTCCGAAGTTATTGTTTCCGAACATGTTTTGCATTTGGTTTGAACACATGCACGGTGAACATCTTCCACATTGAGAAAAGCTTGGTTGATGTGGATGATTCCACATTTTGGATTAGTGTTATAAAAAAAAAGAGTATTTTGGTCTACCTTGGTTCCTCTCCTGGTTGAGGTGTTTTGGAACGAGGATGAGAATTCTCCTTTGCTTCTCGAGGAGGTTTTTAGGACCTCATTGTAGGTTTAGTAAATCTGACTCTGGGTTTTAAAGAAGGTTTGTAAAAACGTTTTACCTCATCATCACTTGCAATGGGAATTTTGGTATTATTTATAAGTATAAATTTTAGATTTGATTCTATCAATTTTGACTCGACTTCTTGAGCTTTTACAAACATTTACTTGTTGATTTCGCTAGGTGATCCTTTATACAATTAAAACCTTAATCTGGAATTATCTCCGAAGTCTTGAGAACTTATTATTTTCTTAAGTGAGTGACTACTATTATTAAATTGATTTATCCTAGATATTTCATTTCTAAGGTTCTCATTTTTAAGCTTAAGTTCTTGACATAATTTACATTCTTCAGTTACTTCCTTACCTTTTTTCCAACCTAGATAATTTATCTTTAGTTATAGTATTTCATTTTCTAATTCTATTTTAGCTTGTTTAGACTTTATTTTTAGCCCATGACTTTTATCTAAATTTGCATAGTCTACTATATTCATTATCTAAGTCATTTTCGTCTAGTAATGATTGGTCATCACTAAAGTATTCGGTTTCGGAAAGTACCTCATTTGAATCTTTAGCCATAAGACATTTTTCGTCCTTTGTTTTCTCCTCTTCATCATCGTTGCTATCACTCCAAGATCCTCCAACGAACGCCTTTTGGTTTTGATATTTTAATGATCGGACATACTCCGATGAAATATTTTGGATCTCCGCCTTTAAAGCATTTTTCTTTCGCTTTTCCTTTTTTGTCATCTTATTCTTGAGATGAATTTTCTTTCTTCATATGGGTGGTCTACGAATCGTCCTTGTCTTTTGAAGAATTTCTTGAAGTTTCTTACGGCCATGGCGTATTCTTCATCTTCACTATCGGAGGTTGAACTATCTTCATCACTAGATTCCTTTCTAGCTTTTAAGGCAATAGATCTACTTTGTTCTCTTTTGCTTTTGACGGTTTCAGAGTCTTTCTTGATTACTTCTTCATAGACTTTTAAATTTCCAATAAGTTCGTCAAGTGAAAGAGTTGTTAGATTCTTTGATTCTTCAATTGCCGTGACTTTTGCGCGCCATTTAGGATGCAATGCCCTAAGAAATTTCCTAACACAATTCTTGCTAGAAAAACCTTCATCAAGTGCTTTTAGACTAGTAATAATAGTGTTAAATTTAGCAAAGGCATTATCTATTGATTCATCTTCCGGAATCATGAATTGTTCATATTGTTGAACAAGAAGATCTATTTTGTTAGGGTAAAGGGTTACCCCGGTAAAGTATATTAAAACAGAAAAAAGTTAAGTACAAATGGAATGTGGCTGAAGTAACACATTAACCTCAAGTTAAACAGCTTGATAAACACCTAAAACTAGAGCTTATGACATGTACACTCTTACCACTCTAGAAACAACAATGGTAACTAGAATAACTAACACAACTAAACAAGCTAACCAGCAGCACCGTGAAAGATGACTTCCAACCACTTTTGTGTGTTTGAATTAAGTTAGCCCTATTCATCAACACATTTTCCACATCTTCTATCCATCTACTTCTTCTTCATTTAAGCAGAAAAAGGAATTAGACATGAGAGATTATCTTTCTAGATGAATTTACCAGATCGTCTTCAACTTAGGTGTCGTTATGATGTATTACCCACATTGGTAGCTCCCTTCTTTGGTACACTTGTAGCAGCTTTAGGCTCATATCTAACATTTTGTTTTACCGAAGGACCAGCAAACTGAGCACCATTAGTAGGCCTGTGACTTAACCTTTCCCTCTTCTTCTTTATTACCTCGTTTGGAAACCATCATTAGTCTTCTCAACAGTAGGAGTAACAACATTTGAAGTAGAAACAATAGGAGGACTCGCCTCCTTTTTAGGGCAATGATCATGAAGATGACCAAATATCTTACATACATCACACCTGGGTGGCCTCCATTCATACTCAACACGGATGGTTTCTCTGGTAAAATCATCCCCCGTAAGAGAAGGAACACCAATAGTAACAACATCCACGAGATTAGCCTCTGAATTAACCTCAATTAAACACCGAGCAAAGCTACTCCTACCCCACGAATCATTACACATAGAGCTTGTGTATGAATCAAGCATAACAGGTTTGCCAATGAACGTATAATTAGAACTTACCACCATCCTAATTCAAAAGACTTAAACAGGAGAACATCAAGCAATTTAACCCATATCAAAATACGAAGGTCATTCTTCTTTGAGCAAATCTAGTATCCCCGTGACATTTCTTTGAGAAATATCGGAGATTTACAAATCAACCAAGGACCACCCTCCATAACAGCCTCTAAACCAGCCCGGGAATCAAATTTAAAGAAAAAGAGCCTGGGAACTCCTCCATATCCTTTTCAACCCATTACTTTCGCCCAGTTGTTCTAGCATATATTCAACAACCGGAAACGCCATTCTCTTTCCAATAAAGTAGCCATATAGATGTGTTCAAAGCGAGTACTAACATTTTCAACAACTTTACGGGAATAGAGATGTTTAACGACCATCAAATACGGGATCAGCCACCAAGGTACGAAAGTTAGAATTAACATTTGGTTGATCCTTTGCACTTCCACCCGCAACTCCAGCATATGATGTTGACTTATTGATGTCCACAGACTGAACGATAGGGTCACTAGGTATTGTGGATTCATCAACATTAAGATTAATTGAATCATCAGCATACGAAACCTTACAAGGGATAACATCAGCATTATTACGATCAACCTTAATTAAATTACATATAGAACCTAATGCTTCCAAGGTTTCCATACGATCTTCATTAGTCAACTCAGATAATAACTCATCATGTTTACCAGCATCAATATCATTAATTAACTTTTGCAAGTCACCCACAGTAGTTAATGGAACTCCAAAAGTGGCAGCAACATCAATACTATACAGTTCTCGGGGCACGTTAATAATAGAAGACGGAGAAACCAAAGGAGAAGATGTACTCACCTTTGGACTACTTCTAAGCTGCATACCAACCCTAGCAGCACCATCTCCAAACGTAGTACCCTTATCACTTGTATTCGACATTCTTGACTGCAACAAGCAAAATGAAACCTAAAAGCCCCTAAACAAAGAAAACTAAAAGATCAACACAACAGCTATCAGATCCACGTCTATCTCATCACGAAAAACCTTTGAAGGAAGGCAATAATATAAATACACAAAGGACTATCTGACTTCCATTATGAAAGTCGATAAGAATTAATAAAGATCCCTAAAGAACGAAAAAACACCAAACCCTAAATGAGATATCGCACCCTAAATCTTTAGAGAAACATCAATCAAATAAGAAACTTGTTAAATCATTATAATCATAAGATTAACAGATTAAACAAGAGTATTATATGATATTCGGATCAAGAAAGAAGAAGATTATGCGATCAGAATTGATGGAATAGAGGGAGCCATTTTTTCGCAAAGAAGAATTTTATGCGATTAGAAAGAAGAAGATCTATTTTGTTAGCTTTGACTTGATTATTACCTTGATGAGTAATTAACAAAGTATCTCAAATTTCTTTTGTGGTTTGACACATAAAAATTCTTTCATATTCTTTACGAGGTAAAGCATTATATATTACCATTTTGGCTTCATTATTTTTAGCAAGTTTTTTTTTAAGATCATCATTTTGTTTATGAAAAGATACAATTTCATCCTTTTTAGTTTCGGGATTAAATTGAATAGGAGGAAAATCACCATCGGTAATAACATGCCAAAGATCTAGATCTTTTGATTTCACATAGTTTCGAATCTATTTTTCCAATAAATAAATCCATCACTTTAAATAGAGGTGGTCTTTGCTAGATAGCCCGTTAAATATTTTATCCAATTCCATAGATCGATTCAAGTATTAAATACAATTTATTTTAAAAATCTTGTTTAGCCGTGCTCTTGATACCAATTGTGGAAAACTAGAAGGGGGGTTGAATAGTTTTACCGCTTTTTAATTTAACGTTTATGTTTGTTTGTAAAACTTAGATTCGACTTTTTGTGAATTCAATGCTTGCACAATATGAACAATATAAGTATATGAAGTGATAAAGTAAGACAAAAGATAAGAGTAAGAACAATCAAACCACAACGCGAGGATTTATAGTGGTTCGGTAACGAAGCACCTCTTCGCCCTACTCCACTCCCCGAGCACCAAACTCGAGAGTTTTCTTCACTATGTCAACAAGCTCCCTTATGGCGAAGAAAACCGTACACAACGTTGCTTACACGGATTTACGACACAAAGCTAAATGTCGAGTTCTAATCTTAGCTAGAACCAATCTATCACAACACAACTTCACGACTTGTTCACTCCTCACAAACTTCACATCTTCTTCACATATCACACTTCTTCACAACTTCACAACTCTTCACAACTCAAACTCACTTCACTATACCTACTTATATCCAACTATCTTAACACTACTTGTTAATATCACCACGAACTAACTATACTACAAAGATCGCAGATCTAGCTACTACACACAACTTAACAAGTATACTATTGATTAACAAATATGTGATAATAATGCAACAAGATTGCTATGCACACTAAGGTGTAATACTTCTTCACTTTATGATAGAAGTATTCTTCTCTTGCACTTGAGGAATTGAGTTTGGATCACTTGGAAACAAAGCTTTATGATTAAATGATCAAATGATTTAGAGAGATGTATGGGCTGTTTTTAGAACAGAAAGAAATGAGTTGCAAAAGGTGAGAAAAAATGTTGGGGAATAGTCCAAAGTATTTATAGTGACAGCTGAAGAGCGTGGTCTATGGCCGGTCCCCTTAAATAGGATACCAGCCCCCTTATAATTAAGGGGGTCGCCCATGTATTTAAGGGGGCCGCCCATTTTCAGGCGCTCCCCTTTTTGTCCAATTCAAGGGAGGTGTGTTACTGGACTTTTTCTAGCCGTTTTAGGTTCGAAAATTTGAAATTCAAAATGTTTATTTTGAATAAAACCTTTCTTTTAAATATAGAAAATGTTTTGTGATGTTTATAAAAATGTTTACAATATTTTATAAAAGTTTAAGATTGAATAAAAATTACCTTTGATCATAAAATGCATTAAGCATTTATTTATTTATACCTTTAAGTGATGTAAATGTTGAAATGAGAATTTACTCCTAATTACTTGTTTACGTTTAATTTTACGTTGAACGTTTTTATATTTTGTGATTATCAAAACGTAAAAATGTGAAAGATATTAATAATGTTTTTATGCATTATATTTCTATCAACACAATAATAATAAACCAATAAGGCAGCTGAGACATGCATACATGGCCGTAAATAGACATGCACGCTCGATCACATCCTCATTCGCGTAAAACTCATGGTTAATGATTAGGAAATGGAATTAAATTGTTGTTAAATAAAAATTACGAAACAAATAGATTAAGTCTAAAATACAAGTTGCTAGACACTTTTTCCCGACCGTTACCATGATAAAGACACAACTATTTACAAACGTCTTGATCATAGATCAAAAACAACAACCTAAGTTGGCGTTCCCGTAATGGTCAACTTCCCAATCATCCCATACTTTACATACTTTACAAGGTAAGTGGCGATATCTTCCACTTTATACAATACTCTACATCGTCGATTTGTATCAACGAATAATCGATCCTTCATGTAATTCCTTCGGTAGTTGCGAAACGATTATCTTCAAACTTTCCTTCTCTTTTTTTGTTGTGATTTTTCTAATTTTTTGATTTTTTTAACATCTAACTATATACGAAACTCGGAGTAGTTTCACCATCTTCACGATCATAATAATTCCGGATAATTCCTTCGATAATTCCTTCATTCTTCGGACGTACCAATAATTGCGATGGTAGTAAAAATACATGAGTTTTGACTATAATATACATTCCCATTTGCGATGTGCAAATTCTTCCAACCGTACCAAAATTGACACAAGACTCGGAAAATACAAACTTTACACTTTAAGCAACTAGCAACTATAAAATAAACTTAATCTAACAGGGTAGGCTAAGGTGTAAAGGTGTAACGAAACAAATAATTGGTGTAGTTCCTAAAGGATTGGCTCTACGGGTTGTTCTAGGGGTATCTTACTCTTAAAATGAGAGTAAACAAAGGGTTTATACGGGGGTTAACTAACTAGTGTAGTTAGTTAATAAGCAACATGTAAAGGCAATTTGGGTGTAATCCTAAAATTTACCAATTTAAACAAGTTACTCCATCTAAATCCATAGTACTTATCACTGCGGTCTCGAATAGATATACCAAGCCAAGTTCTAAAGTCTACAACATCACCGGCACACTCATATTTTGTGGAATTTGGGTAAACATTTGGAAACGGATAGGTTAAATCCTTACAATATCTAACAAGGGTTATTGTGTGCGGGTTATGTATCAAGTAATTTCACAAAAGTATGCTTGAAAAAAAAATTAATTTGAGCATAATTTAAGCATTTTAGTGTGAAAATTAGGACAAGTAAACATTCTAATTCCATCCCCCCACTTGAATTATACAACGTCCTCATTGTATAGATAAAACATTAAATACGGGAATTAAAAAGAATTAGAATGAGAAACTCCCCTGATATTTGCTCGGTAGATTCTCCATGTTGAGTTTAATTGAGCAAGATTGTGTGTTGAACAGCCGCCTTGAAGTTTCAAGACTCCAACACTTCAAGATCTCCAGATTTGTAAATTCTCCACCAATATTCGTCGATATTTCTTTGCTTCCAAGGTCCTGTATAAAATATAGGAAAAACATGTGCATTCCTATCTTGGTACCTACGGTTAATTTAAACTAAACTAAACAAACTAAATACGAGTCAGTCTGGTGAATACGCCGTATCATGTGCATGAATACGCCGTATTGCCAGAACTGACAATAATGTTTTTAAAGTGCATAAAAAGTAAAGACTGATAACGTCCAGACAATCAATACGCCGTATGGTATGGAGCGGATACGCCGTATTGATGTCTGGGAAGACAGACTCGATAAAAATAAATAACATTCTGGGTTGTCTCCCGGGAAGCACTTTTGTTTACAGCGAAGTCTTTAAGTTAGACTTTTCTTCAGCTTCTCTTCACTCAGCTCTAGTTACCATCCATCCTTCGTCCATCATGCGAAAGATTTCCTGGTATGCTCGGCATGCATCATCGCTTGTCTTTGCCAAATCATCGTCGTCATCTTCTTTAATAGCAACATACTCTTCGTCTTGTCCGAATGAATACTTGATCATCTTGAATCTTCTAATAGTGCAAACTGGCAACTCATGATTATTAAACAATTCACATCTTTCCTCATTATTATGTTAATTCTTGTATTCTCTTTCTTCTTGATCATGGTTGGTAATCTCATAGCCGTCTCATCTTCTCCAACCATTGTTGCATGATTCATCATCGCTAATTAATCCTTCCATGATAGATTTATTTCTTAAAGCTTGTTCTTTCAGCTCGCAATCCATCAATGCTTCGTACCATTCATAATCTTGGTAATGGAGTGAGTTTCCAACTATGTAAGCTCCAGGTAAGTTTCCTCCATTATAGTATCCATCATTCTTCCAACTACATGTTGGCCATTCTGAACATCCAGTTTTATAATTAAAGGGCTTACAAAAATGCTTAACTGGTGTGGGTTCAGTCCAAACTCCAATGTTAGTCCATGGTTTCTCATCAACCCATGGTATATCTCTGTTCCATTCATAGATCCATTCATCCTTATATTCTTCATAAGTCTTGAATCCCTCAATGTCCTTAGTAAGTAAGTCTGGATCGATTTGCAAAAGATAGTTAAATTCTTTGAAGGTCTTGCACATAGGTGTCTCAAAATCAAATATATTAGTGTCGATCCTAAAGACTTTAGCAACTTCAACTTCATTATCAAAAAACTCTTCATTTGTGAGCTCAACTTCATCATCTCCTCTAATCCAGTAAATTCATAATGCTTTCTTTGTATAATGATCCATCGTCTTGTAGTTAAAAAAATTTAATCACAACCATTCAGTAAATGCAATATCAGATGGATCATATCCCATATCATCATCAGCTTCATGCGACACTCGTTGCTCTAAATCATCATCCTTATTTGAGTCACATGGGATGTTAGCAATTTCAACTTCATATGTGAATAAATCATTATCCATTCCACTCATCCGGTTGAATTCTTTGTTAAAAACTTCAAGTGATGTATCGCAAGCAAGCGAAACACCTTCGTCGTTAAGATCCTCGAGTTTCTCAAACTCTCCTTTGATTACCTTTGTCATTCTTAACTGAAAAATAACCAGAAAATTTATCAGTAGAACCAGCGGGAAAAAGGTGTTAAAACATTGAGCTTTAAGTTCGAGAGTGGAAAAGAACTTTATCAGGTGATCGATACGCCGTTTACAATAGAAGTGAATACGTCTTATTAATCAGTTGAATGAAAATGCTATATTGAATGTTGGATACGCCGTATCCAATGGAAGTGGATACGCCGTATCGAGTTATCGACCAGAACAGTGTATTAGGAAAACAATTAAATTAAACACACAAATATACAAGCAAACAATTAAACTAACAAATATACAAAATATACAGAATATACAAGAATATACACTAATCTAATTAACACTACTCCTAAGGGTTAGATCTATTGTTAAAAACCAAAATATAAAATAAAAATCAAGATTAATTTTCACTCCTTGGCAACGGCGCCAAAAACTTGATGTGTCGTTGTGTGGTGTATATTTTTATGATTCAATTTAAATTTATATTTTGCCGACTTAACCAAAAACAACACTTTAACGGGCAGTGTAC
>BQNB010146160.1:2951-16616 GCA_026074375.1 Tanacetum coccineum
CCAATAAGACTTGTTGAATTCAGAATTCCTAGTTTATGAGTGAATCACATACTAGTAAGTCAAATTCCAATACTTATTTCTAAATCTACATTCAAGCCAAACACCACCTTGCTAACGGTCTTTCTAACTAGTAATTGAAGTTGCCGCTTTATATAGAGAAGAAAAAGGACACTAGTAGTTTGGCAAAAGCAGTTATACATTATGGGAAGCGTTCAAGTAAAATGGTCTTTTAAAGTGAAAAAGGTAGGACAAGATATGAGCCACAGGATGCGTAAATCTACGGTTAGGGTAAATTATGCAATTTTAATAACAAGCAAGATTAACCGCGCGTTGCTGCGGGCGTTAATTTTTCGCGCGTTGTTGTTGGGCATTAATTTTTTTTTGTTTTATTTTTTCGGTCTCGTGTTTAATAGTTTGTTTTTGTTCTTATATAAAATGACAATCGCGCATTTTTTTTTGCCCAGGCCGATTGAAAGTCGTAAATAGTTAAAGATGAGAGTACTTCCTGTAAAAAAAAAAATCTTATTTTTGGGCAAAAAAAAGGAGAGGGATAATAAAGTTTTTTTTTTGGGCGCTGAACAGTAACCGAGCCCATTGGGCCGGGGTACTGTAGCGCTACTGTAGCACTGTTCTTTTTTTTTCTTTTAATTTTGTGCGAGTTTATTTTGTCGGTCTAATATTTAATAGTGCGGGTTTACTTTTTCAGTATAGTCAATTCGGAAATGTTACCGCGAATATTTTTTTATAATTGGGCTGACCCAAATTTTTGGGCCTGTTTAAGTCAATTCGGAAATGTTACCGCGGATATTTTTTTATTTGAATGCCGTGCATCAAGTTGTTATTTTCATCAAGATGAAACTTAGTTTACGTGCTGAATTTGGATGTGTATTTGCATGGAATTAATCACTGATTGAAATTAATAAACTATTTGTTATGAACCTTGGAATTAATAGACCATAATTTTGAAAACGAGGAAGAGAAAACTGGTTACCTAAATTTCGGTAATGCATCTGCTACAATTACATTTCCCACTTTTACCCTTAGATGCATCCTATAAGTGTACAATTTTTCGTTGTGTCTTTACTTACCTTAGAAGCATCCTATACATGTCAAAGACAGAGAGGGTGGCAATTGCCACATGGTGTCACATGTTCAATCGCAATGCTCACCGGAAACGTAGAGTTGGATCGACAATAACTTCACTAAGGAATACCATTGACAGCTATGAAGATTGAGAATGGTATTCAGGGAAAATTATCTCCAACAAACATAAACTCATCAAGGATCGTGGAGTACATACATATTCAAGCAAACGAGATGGAGAATCCACGGAGGACATTATGGAAAAGATACAAAGGAAAATCCTGGATGGGATAGGAGAGCCGAATGCTTGAAGATCTCCGGATTCATGCACAGTATAACACACCCAGAGTAATCAAAGCGTTTATACGCCGAGAAATTCCGGTGGTCAATTGGACGAAATGTACAGGGTGACTACGTCTTTTCTGCAAGGGGAAGTTGCCGCATTCAGTCATAGTCGGAAAAAAAAGCACCCGCGTCGTGGAAACAGCCAGAAGGAGGAAACAAGCCAAATTTTAAAAAAGGTTTTAAAAATAAGCAAAGTATCGGATCGGAATGACAGATAGGTTTTTCACTCCTTACAAAAACTCCGAAAGAAATTTTCGTTTAGAAAAGGAAAAATTCAAGCGTCCGCCACCAATGGTAATCCTGCGAAAAAAGGGATCGAAAAAATATTGTGAAGATTCCACGCGGATCCGAGACATAGCACGGACGAATGCATGAGCTGATGGGGAAACAGATAGACGAGATGAGTCAAGTCAGGCAAATTGTCGCACTTCATCTAAGAATTAAAGCAGGCGTCAAGCCGCAAAGATACACAAAAGAAGAGGGCTGAAACCGGCCGGAAAGACAAGCCCATAGCTATCTTGATGAATGCGCTACCTGGGAGTGGGTAGCAAAACAAAGGGGAACCCAGGTTTCTCTCCGGTGACAACAATTTCTTTTTCCGTCTTTGTGAGGAAGACGGAACGAAAGGACCAATGATCATCGAAGCTGATGAGGAGGGCACTTCGTGCACCAGATATACGTGGATCGGAGGTGCGTCTCAGAAGTTTCTTTTATGAACATAGCTTGGCAGGTCGGCCAGAAATAAGAAATGCCAGATGATCCAGCTACCAATCACTCATAGGATGTCAGTGGAGAAACCATGTTGGCCGATAGGCCAGATTTCCTTCTACTAGTAGAAGATAGGTAGACGAAGAGCATTTCCGCTTTCGCATGGAATGTACTTCATGGTTATAGTCACCATCTCACACAAATGGATTAATAGCAGATCGGGTATAAGTGAAGATCTGTGTCAGTTACCATCCAACGACACACGAATGTTAAATTCCCGGTAAAGAAGGAACATTAACGTTTCGATGCAGCAGAGCCATTCCCATATGGAATGTGCAATGATCTATCGGGGACCTAGCACACAACACCCTGTGACCAGTCAGGTGTCGAAGGAGAAGATAAAAGTGGTCATTCATCCTGAATACCCCGAGCAAATAATAGCCATAGGATCTACCCTAATAGAAAAAGGATACAAAGTAACATGTGGCTTTTCTCATACAAAAAACTGGATATTTTTTCTGAGAAGCCAGCGGAATATGACGGGCGTCCAACGGTGGCACATGGCGGAGTCATCCACCTAATTTGTTCGATTGTGGGATGGCCCAACCCTGGTCAGACAAAAGAAAAAGGGGGCAAAGGCCTAAAGAAATAAAGCGATCCAGGAGGAAGTGGAAAAATTGGTAGATGTCAGAATCATGAAAGAGTCCACTTTCTAAAGCTTGGCTAATCCAACCGTCATGTCAAGAAAACACATGAGACGTTGGCGTATGGTGTAATGGATTTCAAGATCTTAAAGACAAAAGAATGTCTCTGGCTGGTTTTCGCATTGCGGAGATAGATTGGAAAGTAGAGTATGTTCTCTGCGGATACCTTTTAGTCGCTTCCTAGACGCATTAAATGGGTACCACCATCAAAATGTAGGGAGATTGAAGACAAGGACAAACATTCATCACGAGCCAGAATTTTTGTTACCACAAAGGATGTCATTCGGGATGAAAGAATGCCGGAGGCAACCTATCAACGCTTATTAGACAAATGGCGTTCACGCAAAGCAGATCGGAGGTAACCTGGAAGTAATATTTCGACGACGTGGTCATAAAAGGCCACATGAAGGGAGTTATCCGAGACATAGCAAAACATTCAAAACTCTCGGCAAATATTATGAAGCTAATCCAAATAGTGTGCACCGTTCGGAGCAGGAGGGGGTGTTTTTGGGCATAACAAAGTAATACGTGAAGGACTGAAAGTTTTCCCAGCTAATGCCCGACGCGGTCTTAGGCTACCGTCTTCGGGATTCCTTAAGGACGCTACAAATAGGCTGAAAGGGAAACTCGCAAGTTTAACGGATTTCTGTCAAAATTCAGCTAAAAAAATCACTTTCGTTCTCAAAACCCCTAAAGATTGCACAACGAAAGCGGATTTTAAATAGAATCTGAAGCCGAAGTGCTTAAATCAAATGAAGAAAACTCGTAGCGGAAGCTTCTAATGATGACTGCACCAAAGGAATAAGGAGGAGATAATCATATACGTTAGCGCGACCAAGGAAGCTATCTCAGCGCGTCTTAATGACCGAATGGGACGGCAAGCAATACCAGTGCTACTTTGGTAAGCCCGTTACTCTGTGCCCTATGAGGGTCGGAGGTTCAACTACACCCCTGGAAAAATTTGTATTTGGCTTTACTCAGTGTGGCAAGTCAAACGGCTGGAAAGGGTATTCATAGGCATCATGTGTGGTGTGTGTATTGTAATTACGGATCAGCCGTTAAAGCATTATTGTCAAAATCCATAAGTGCAGCGGGAGGATGCTATGTGGAACATCTGATAGAGCGTTGGAAGGATATTGACATCCAAATACCGGCCAGAGAGAAATCGATAAAAGGGCAATTATTAGCAATTTTTATCGTAGGAGACGATGAAGAATCCTCGCGAACTCATGAGAGCCAGTAAAATTTACAGAACCATGGACTTTGTTTAGTGAAAGAGGGGTACACCTGTATTGATGGATCTCTGGAGCCGGGCTGATGAGATTTGGCAGAAATCAGAAAGAGTTGAATTTATGTCCGACATGAGGTTTAGGTGTTGAGGCTACCGAACAAGGAAGCTGAAGATGAAGCATTAATAGCCGGTTGTGCTCCGTATCGCAGAACAAAAGGGGCATAAATAATCCTTAAGCAAATGTTAGACTCTCGCGCTTGTTGCAAACCAGGTCAATGGCTTTTAGTGTAGCAAGGAGTCAGGTGTCGGCGTTCGAGTAACTGAAAGAAGTAAAATGCTCGCATAGTAACTTCAAGGAAATTTCCATCAAACAAGTATCCGCGGAGCAGAGAACGATAGAAGTGCGGTTGCCCTATAGCAAGTTTACGTCTACACATGTTTCCACACCTCAGTAAGAAGTATTGTGGTAGAATTTAAAGGAAAGTCTATACATGAGAAGGAAGTAAATCGCTATTTTTTTTTTTATTTTTTTTTTTTTTTTTAGTTAGAGAGGAAGAGAAAAACATGGGTGATACCATATGTGAATACCTACGAAGAAATCTTCTGAAGCAAACAAGAAAGCTAGTGATGATGCATCGCAAGGCATAGCCGGTACACCATTGTCAATGGAAATTTTTTCAAGAGAAATCATTTTATTGAGACTCATTTATATCTACGTGCTCCGGTGGTCGGACCAACTTCAAGAAAACTACGTCCACTTAGAGAAATTCGATGGTCCTGTAGCTTGCACCTCCGGTCTTAGATCCGTTGGTCGCCAAGGCCATACCGGACGGGATATTATGGCCAACTCAATGCATACGGATGCGCGGAACTAATAAGGAATGAAATGACTGGCCAAGTCCATCTCCCATTCGAGAAATCCCAGAACAAACTTATCCCGCGTCAGTTAGCTCGTCCGTGGCCATTCTATAAATGAGGGATCGACATAGTCGGACCCTTCCCGGAAGGACCGGGCAAAGTCAAGTTTTTGATCGTAGCTATTGACTACTTCACCAAATGGATTGAAGCAAAGCCTGTTGCGACTATCACTAGCAATCAAGTGAAGAAGTTCGTATGGGACAACATTGTTTGCAGATTTGGCTTACCAGGGGAAATAGTATCGGATAACGGAAAGCAGTTTCGTGATAACCCATTCAAAGAATGGTGCAAAAAACTGTGTATCACAATGTTTTGCCTCCGTGAAGCACCCACAAGCAAATGGTTTGGTCGAAAAGCAAACAGGAGTCTGGAGAGGAATCAAAGCTCGATTGGATGAAAGAAGCAAGGATTAGATAGGAGAACTCTCACACATCCTATGGGCACACCACACCATGATAAACATAATCATACCCAATATATTTAGACTTCAACTCTCATACCCTATATGAGAGACACCATTTTCACTAACATACGGCACGGAAGCGGTCATACCAGCAGAAATAGGCATGCCAACATCTCGGACTGCAAGAAGTACGGACCTGTCGAAGAATGATGAGCTTGGAAAATAAAACTTGGACCTCATTAGAGAAAAATGAGAACAGCAGCTCAACTTCAAGAGCAAAATGTTAAGCTAGATGGAAAAGTACTACACACTCTAAAGTTGAGAACAAGCTTCAGGCCGGGGGACATGAGTCTACCGTTTAGTGCAATGCTTGCAAGCCACGCCTAGGACGAGGAAACTTGTGGACCCTAAATGGGTAAGGACGTATGAAGTGTACGATCTCATTAGAAAGGGAGCCTACAAGCTTAAGGATCGCAATGGAAATGAACTTCCACGAACATGGAACATCTTTAATCTTAAAAAGTGTTATATACATAAAGTGTAAGCACCCGCTGGCACGTATGATGCTCCGGAAGGCAGTATTTTTAATTTCTCTTTATTTTGTAATGTCTTGTTTGAAATATTAATGGATAAAAGTGGGGATTAGCTTCCCTCTCAGGTTTTTAAGTCCTAAAATTATTGTATTGACTTTGCAAAGTTATATCAGCTATTAAGACGCGCACGCAAGGAGAGCCACCCTCCTCTATAATTTTACTCCGGATATAAAGGTTGAGCAACCTCAAAATTAGCTTGGGTGTATAAGAGGTATGGATACCGGCATCGGGAGATAACCCACAAATAGTCAATAAGACTACTCTATTATGAAGGGTAATACAATAAAGACGGTAGCAATATTATACCTGTAATAAAAAAACCTCATTGTTATAAGAAAGCGACTGCACAAAAACAAAAACTTTCCACCTAAAAACATGTTTAACATGCTAAGCTAAAAACCGCAACAAAAAGGCCAACACACGGCCGCGGTAAAAAAACAAATGTTTATATTACATATAGGCCGCAAACAGAAATAGCCACATACGGTCACGGTATACAAAAAAAGAAAAAAGATCTAAAGTGTCAAGTTACAAACAGCAACCACATACAAGTCATGGTTGTAAATAAAACTAAAGGCAACAACGCTCAAGTGGGGGGGGGGGGGAAATCAACACTTCTCAAGCTTTTCTGTGTTTCTCTTCAGTAATCCTTGTAAAGGAGAGAGGGGCGTGAAATATAGACTTCACCCACCAAGTGGAAGGAAAGTGCGCGAAAACTATCTCATAATCTGTTGGCAAAGGAGCCACAGAGGCATGCTTTTTGGCCCCCTCAGTACGAGCCTTCTCCCACATTCTTCAATGTGAAAGATTTGGAGGTTCCCGACGACCGTTTTTATCCGACATGATGAATGGGATAGAAGCTGCTCAATTGCACGGTTGTAAGGAAGCTGAGCTTTCGGATGTTCAGCAAGGGGTCTGTCCAGAGAAGCAATCAAGTTACACCTTCATCCATCCCGACATCCTTTTTGGATTTCAACAGATCCACCAAGGGGAAGTGTGCGTCTTCAAGGGCTTTAACCGCGTTAACATAATCTGCGCTGGCAACCTCGGGTAATATAGGCAAATTAACTACGGAATTACTCCTCCCGGAAACACCATGCTCATGGACCGGCCTCCTAAACATTTCTTGCATGCCAAAATCACGGCCGACTCAAAATGCATGACCAAGATGCCTGGTACTCTGAAGATTTCAGCACTTAAGGAGAGCAAAAGTATTCATGGGTCAGGAGCACCTCTTCTGCCAAGAGATCCAGTAGGTGGGATATAAATTCCCATCAGACGACCGGAGACATCCATCACGTATGCCTCAAGCTCGGCCACACGATTGTACAGTTCCTGAGCCTGCTCTTCCAGCTGAATTTCCATTTTCTCCTTGAAATCCTTAAAACTAGCACGCAGAGAAGAACATGCAAAAGCAAGAACACTGGTGTAAATATAATATTTATATTATATTATATATATATATATTCATATATATTATATATATCATATATCATAATACATAATAATATATATACATCGGAATAAAGGGTGCGAACATACCTCAGAGAGGACAAGGCTTTATTCGCGCTCAGACGTCCAACTAAGTAATCTTAGTCCGGCCTCGTACAGGCCACTTGGGCATCATTCAGAGCGACTTGAAGATGATGGCACGGGGTCAAAGCAAGAAGATGCCATGGTTCTTCTGAGTAATGGTAATCTTGAAGTACTGACCACTCCGCAGTCAATGTAAGTCTTATCCCCAGATAGTGAAGAAACTGTGGTAACGGTGACGACATCCGTTCCGCGGCAGCATCCTTCTCCGCGTAGCTGAACTTTACTCGAGGATCTCCATTTCTTGTCTCTCCAACAAATTATCCAGACGTGCATGCATACATTAGCATTAGTTTTTCTTTAAGACTTCCACTATGCTTCCGCACGCGGGACCTCACCTCTGACCCAAAGTATATTGCCGTGCTTGCCACCTACATTAAAAACTTTGTATACTATTTGTCACAGTCCATGGAACGGAGAGTAGTGAAGAAGGAAGGGGGAGCAAGCGTGTTCCACCAGGGGATCGGCAGGAAAATCCATCGTCGAACAACGATTCATTAGTAAATGTTCCATCCTTAGTGTTAATCTCCAACGCTTGCCTCAGAAGGGTCAGGGTAGCAAAGCTACATAGAATGCATCGATCAGACCCTTTCTACTCCTCTCAGTTGGAAGACAATGCCAGGTTGGATTATATCCGCAGCGAGCTTGGCAATTGGTGATGGTTGTGGTCATGGCAGCGACTGTATCTACAGGAGCACTTCAAAGTGCTAGAGCCGTAAAGGATAAAACAAAAAATTAAACATTTAGGTAAAGGTGCTCTGAAATTCAAAAAGTACTTAGGATGACGTATACGTAACCTCCCAAAGTAGTACGGATATGGGAGGCTCGTTTGGGGCTGAAAATCACAATAACCTTAACTTTCTTGAGAGGGAGGGCAACAGGAAGGAGTAACAGTCATGGTTTTCGGGCCAACAACGAGGAGCCTGCTCAAGCATTATTTGCACCAAACACAGCAAGGGTTTTACCTCATAGTACCGGGAGCAGGGTAGGGTGGTCCGTCCGGAACTTCTTTGCAGGGAGAAAGTGTGTCTGCTTTATCTGGTTTTTCTTCCTTAATCTTTTAGGTTGCTCAGTAACAACCTCCCTCCATCTGTTGCTCACACATGGCCGTACCTTCATCCGGGTCGCTAACTCCAGGATAGGCTTATCTTCAGCCATACACTTTGCTCGTGCCCTCTTTTAGTCGAGAAGGGAATTTTCGTGGCACGCACAGAACTCTATACCCCCAGATGAAGTAAATTGACCAAGGGCATGAAGCGATGTCGGGTACTCTCTAACAAAGTCACATGATCATCTCCCTTCTGAACCTCCACCGCCCGGACCTTTCAGTGGTCAGCAGTCTTGATAAAATCCAACAAACCTTATTGAAAAGTAAACATAATGTAATTCAGGCTTTTTATATAAAAGTCACTACTAAAAAGAAATAACATCCTACCCGTTCTGCCAAGACGCTCAAAAGACGGATAAGAATTGTCGTCAAAAAAAGGATAGTCCGGGCTCATAACCACAGAGGTGAGTAAGAAGCACTCCGGATACCAGCGGAAAGGAGCCTTATGTATTTTAAAAAGTTTAACGGTTTGCTCTTGACGAGCAATAAGATGGGGAGCCGGGTCATTTTCTAGAACACCTCCCGTATATAAAGGGACGGAAATGGGAAATACGCAAGAGTTAAAAAAAAAAGTGGTCTGCCTATTTTTTTATGGAATCCGGGGGTTTTGGAAAACAAGAGGAGCTGAAGTAGAACATTTAGCAAAGGGAAACAGCTCGCCACTAAACGTAGGGTTAGAAAGCGCGGAACCGTCATGAGGGCGAAAGTCGAGTACACGCGTTAGAACTTCAAAATGGGACACCCGGGCCGCGCCAAAAGGCGATAATTGAGAAATATGCACACAGAAGTATTTAAAGACGGGCATAAAGAACTTTGTAAATGGAATCCTATAACCACAAACGTCAAAAAACCTAGTATATACGCCTACTTTACCGGCTGGGAACTGAGCAATAGTTTTATCACGTACCGGAGCAGTGGTATGAACCTCAGCCTGAATATAAAAGTTTTCGCAAAAGCTATCTACCATCTCTTGGGTCATATTAGAATATTTGGCAGAAAAATTAGCCATTTGGGAGTTCGAGTAAAGGGAAATGCTAACCTGAATTTTGAAAAACCCTAAAAAGAAAGAAAATGATGCGCGGATGTATGCTAAAGATGAAAAGCTTGAAGAAATCAACAATGGTGGAAAATAGAGTTGTGGAAAAGAAATAGTAAAAACACAAAGGAGTATTTATACGCTTGGTATATTTATACCTACCCACAGCCAGATGGATGCCATGTGTAATCAACTCATTTGATATCGATTGAGTTTCGCCTAGAGATCAGTTAGTAAGCTATGAAATACATCCACATCAGTCAGAAATAATAACAGACGAATCGTCCACGTAATCCTTAACATCACTCCATACTTGATGAAGAAGTTTGCGGAGAAGACATGTGATCACGGAAAGCAGCAAACCATGTTAATGAAACCGGAGTCTAGCATTGATCACCGCACGCAGGACATGGTCCGCAGGCAATATCACACTAGACTGGGGGGACTTGATGCGTGATAGTTGGCATAACAAGCCTCCGGGTTGGGCACACTATCCTTTGGCTTCTGGGCTCAAGCTTAGCTGAGTCATGGGTCCGAAACTAAACCACCAATCCTGCGCATTGGTCACGGCCAGACCAACAAAATGGACGCGTAATACTTTAGATACTTTCCATCCTCAAAGGAAGCACAGCGGTCCAATACTAACGGTTATTACAGGAGAACCTTGACCGCCAAGGGTCCCACTCTGGCCATTATACTAATAAAAACAATATTATAGGAAATCCCTAACCATTTCGTTCGCTTAGTAAAAAGGGATTCTTCTGACACAATGAACGACTCCATGATTTCTCACTATTAGCTACTCATACTTTTCAATTACAATACACATACTTTCTCTTCTTACTATGAATTACTTACTTTCACGCCGGAGTTCTTAACCGTGGGGCTCCGTCACCACGGTAAGATCTACAGGTTTATTTATTTTGTGCAGGAAATCAATCATTTCTTGTTCTAGTAACTGGATCTATGATACTAATCATTCGGGAGCCCGACCGACGTTATAATTTGGTCATTGTCTAAAACCTACACTTATTGTGTACTAACACTATTTTGTTCATGAACTGTGAATTAATAGACCATATATTTGAAAAACGAGGAAGAGAAATAGTTTACTAAATTTCGGTAATGCATCTTCATCATGCTCAATTCCGCCAATTATTGGGTTTGGGATTTATCTATAATGGTGATGGCATGATTGTGCCGATAATTACACTGCATAATACGTTCAGGTATTCTTTTTTTCACAGCAACACTGGAGAGGCATAAGAATCACATCTTTGCCTCCTGATATACCACTTAACAGCTATCTTCCTTTGACCTGTTTTTCTATCTCAGCCTTTTGGATGTGGGGTATCTGTAGGGCCTTACACTCACAGGCTCACTACCAGGTTTATTGTACGTATTTATTGATCGAATGGCTGATGGACCTATACGCAACCCCGATTTGAATTTCAAGGAATGTTTACATTCTACTTATTAATATCAGTGCATCACTAATCTTAATCTATATCCTGATCAATATTAATCCAATGCAATGCAATCATTTTCCACTATGTTCATATTATTAGCTCCATACGTTGTTTCCATACTTGCATGTATTATCTTAATTGAACAACTTCGGTACATAAAGAAAAAACATTTTATTCCTGGTCCAAACTTGGTGTTACCATTTATTGGTAACGCTATTTCTCTTGTACGAAATCCTACAAAATTTTGGGAAGTACAAACCGATATGGCAAAAATATTCGACACTGGATTTTCAGCCAATTATATTATCGGAAAATTTATACTTTTCATACGCGACACCGATCTTTCGCATAAAATCTTTGCGAATGTTCGGCCTGATGCGTTCCATCTCATAGGTCATCCTTTTGGTAAAAAATTATTTGGTGAACATAATTTGATTTACATGATGGGTCAAGATCATAAAGATTTACGACGTCGAATTGCGCCTAATTTTACGCCTAAAGCACTTTCGATATATACTCAGCTACAACAACAAATTATTTTGAAGCATTTGAAGTCATGGGTAGAGTCTAGTCCTGAATCGGGTACAAAAGCGTTTCCTTTAAGGTTGCTTTGCCGTGACATGAACCTCGAAACGAGTCAAAATGTTTTTGTTGGACCGTACTTAAGTAGCGAGTCAAGAACAAGGTTTGACATTGATTATGATTTATTCAATGTTGGTACGATGAAACTTCCTATTGATTTACCGGGTTTCGCGTTTCGTAAAGCGAGATTAGCTGTTTCGCGACTTGTCAAGACGCTAAGTGTGTGTGCGGAAGATAGTAAAAATAAAATGTAGTTGGGTCAAAACCCAACTTGTTTAGTTGTGTGTGCTGAAGATAGTAAAAATAAAATGAAGTTGGGTCAAGACCCAACTTGTTTAGTTGATTTCTGGATGCAGGATGCAGTCCGTGAAATCGATCTTGCGGCCGGTGAGAAACTGTCGCCTCACACTAGTAGCGTCGAAATAGGGCGTCATTTATTTGATTTTCTGTTCGCAGCACAAGATGCTTCCACGTCATCACTACTTTGGGCTGTCGCATTGTTGGATTCACACCTTGACGTGTTATCTCGACTCAGAGAAGAAGTTTCCAAAATTTGGTCCCCTGAATTAGGTAAATTCATTACCGCGGACCAGCTAAGGGAAATGATGTACACTGAAGCAGTAGCGCGTGAAATAATCAGATATCGCGCGCCAGCTACATTAGTACCGCATATAGCAGGGGAGGACTTTGCCTTAACCGAAACCTACACAATTCCTAAGGGAACAATCGTGTTCCCATCGGTCTTCGAGTCGTCATTCCAAGGGTTTGTCAATGCGGACCAGTTTGACCCGGACCGGTTCATGGAAGAGAGACAAGAAGACCGGGTTTACAAGAAAAATTATTTAGCATTTGGGGATGGGGCACACCAATGTGTGGGACAAACGTATGCAATAAATCATTTGGTTTTATTTATGGCGATATTCACCTCATTGCTTGACTTTAAAAGAGAAAAATCAGAGGGTTGTGATGACATGGTGTATGTTCCAACAATCTGTCCACGTGATGATTGTAAAGTCGTATTGTCACTGAGATGTAGCCGATTTCCATGTCTCTTGTTAAGGTAAAATACCGTACCTTGAGTTAGGGGTGTGTTCCCTACCCTTTTGGTGAAGTATCCCCTTAAATTACCTGAAAGTAAGAAAGAACACCCGTTAACTCGCCCCGGGTGTTGACCAAGGACCAAGCTCGGGCGTGAGAGTAAGTATGTGAATGTTAGCCGAAGAGGCTATAGTAATAAATGTATGTGTGTGTCGTAAAGATGTTAACTGTCAAGTAATAAATGCTTGGGTATATACTACTTGAAGTACTGTTTGGAAGTACTGTTCTTGACACATTGGGAATGAAGGAGACGACCTACACCTAGCCCTTGCCTTGGGTGTCGGTATACCTTGGGGACATCGCTCCTTAATTCCTGGAATAGCGATGTTGCGTAAGTGCTTGCTATGTAGTACGCCCGTCCGGATCCCGGATGACCCGTTCGGATGTGAGGTCCGTTCGGACTCTAGTGGCCCGTTCGGATTTAAGTAGCTTGCTTGGTCTGGAATGCTTCGATTGGGTTTGAGTGGTTCACTTGGGTTTTGTGTGGCCCCTTCGGACTAATAGCCTGTCCGGCATATACGCGGACAGCACCTAATTAAGTGTCTCATATTTATATACGGAAATTGGAATTTACTTACTTTCACATTAGGAAATTATAATATAGATACTAATATTATATTGTGACACTACATAGTTTCTAATAAGCTCATCAAATTCAGAACATCTTAAGAAAATCATGATTTTGTTAATAATACTCCAAATCAATATTAGTCAATAACATCAAATGAATTACAACCGGAGCTTCTTTTCAAATCCATATTTTTTTATGCCTCCAATTCTTTGTTAAAACAATT
>BQNB010146161.1:1266-16616 GCA_026074375.1 Tanacetum coccineum
AACAAAGTTTCTACTATAGTTGTGTTAGATTTATCTAATATAACTAATCCTTATACAAGCTTAAGGAATTCGATCTATTGAAGTGGGACCAACATTCAGATAACGGGATTCTTCTTTTGATGTTTCATAGTTGTAATCTATAGGGTCGTTGTAGTCTTGAAAGTTGTATATGGGTGGAGATACTCTCTAGTGTCGTTGTATTTGAAGCATACTACTGTTGTTATTTATCTTTGCAAATGTATTTCAGAAACATAAAGTAAAAATCGAACTAAACGTACTGTAAATACCCGGTTTCTATTTGACTAAGAGTATTTAAAGTACTCATGCAGATGCGGAGCTACCAGGTTATTCTCTGCATGAGAACACCATCCTCTTGTCTCTATTCACCGCTTTCGAGACCATGCACAAGGAGCTTTCGCCATCTCCTCAAGTGTTTGTGTGCGGGTACAAAAGTACTTGTAGTTTTCCTCAAAACTATAAAATGACCCCATATATATGTTTTAGACGACTTGTTTCAAATACTCAAACCGCATTTTGCATAAGAACAAACTTATATACTATTAGTTTGTCTAATTTTCCCAGCAAGAGTTATAACGTCTCACATTTTGATTGGTTTACGCCAATCCATTTAGGATTTGTTTGGTAAGACGGAATGAAACGTTCAAATGAAAAGAAAAAAGTAATAAAACTAATGATGCAATGGAATGATTCATTATCGCTATTTATCGTGTTTGGTTTATATAATCGAATGTAATGAAATCAATAGGAAAAAAAACTTAACTACCTCATTGTTATTAGAACTTTTTTAGTATATTGAGTAGTTAAAAAATGGGTTTTTTAATGTAAATTTGATTTCATTACAAATTACAAAAAAAGGAATGACCCCTTATGAGTCAAAAGGTATTAATAAGTACAGTGATCAAAAGTGACTAAAGGTAAAACTCTTATATAAAATGGAAAAGAAGTTTTGTTTTGTGTTCGTGAGTTTTCTCTCTCAAATTAGGGTTTGTTCGTTTAAGTGTGTTTGACATCTTTTGTCTTAATTCTTGATGAACGTTGACGGTCCCTGGTGTGCCTTGAAGACTACTTAATGCATGTCATGTCATGATACGAGAAAGAATTCGAAAAGAATATACATTGACAGTCATATATAACAAGCGAAAATTACCAAAACAACCATATTGAAAAACACATTTCTTGCAGTGACCCTGACACAATGACTTTACCAAAACAACCTAGTTCATCGCGCAAATTGGGCAGTTGACAACTCGAAGTACACGTGTCAACATGGTATTGAATTTGACGAAAACAAAAACAAAACAAAAAAAAGTTCATCGCGCATTTTGGAGAGTTGAGAACATTTTTTAATTTTTTTGTTGTCTTGTGTCAGTCATCACGCAAAAGGAAGGGTGAATATCATTTTGAAAGTCGTGCCTTGATTTTACAATTCCATGGAACGAAATGACTAATGCATGGGCTTTGATTTTACAATTCTATGCAACGAAATGTCATATCTAGCAGTATGATTTTTGTAGTTTTTCACCATTCTGATCATATAAATGATAGTTGAATGAACGTAAAATTCATAGTTCGTATGAAAAGCAAATAGCATTAGTTGATTAGAACCAAATATCCTAAAATTTGTTGGCTGTTTTGGGTTTTGTGGTGGTTTATAGGTTGTTTTGCTCCGGTGTTTGTGTCAACGTATCGATTTTTGGTTGCTCCGGTGTTTTGAGTTGGTTTTGCTCCGACGGTCGTCTAAAGAATTTAGTTTGTTATTGCGTTTATAAGATGGATTTGAGCAACTACGAGGTATAATTTTTTTTAATTGGTTACTGCGTTTAATATTTTTGTTGTTTTTTTATGTTTATATGCGTAGTAATATATGCAATTTATTTATAATTTAGGTACCTCGTGTTCTTATCACATGTCGAAGTAGAATGGGTTTGATTAAAAATATTAGAAAACTAATTAGGGGCACTCGACGGGAAGGATTATTTAAATTTAAAAAAAAACCTCTAAATATCTCAACTGATATACATGCGCGATCAACTAATATAAAGACAAAAAAAATTAAAAAAAAGTTCTCAACTTATATAAATGCGCGATCAACTTTTTTTAATATTTTTTTTTTAAATTCGTAACTTTCATTCTGCTAGTGACACGTGTTCTTCGAGTTTTCAACTTATATACATGCGCGATCAACATGGTTGTTTTGGAAAAAAAAATTGTCAGGGTTGCAGCAAGAAAAATAGATTTGAAATAGGTTGATTTGGTAATTTTCTCTTATGCTTTTCATTGTCTAACAAAATTTTAACATTATAATCATGGTTGCCAAATCTGAGGATTGTACGATTTTTCGATACTATAATGCAAAAACGATCTTGTTGTTACCAGGGGCGGAGCCAGAAAGTTGTGCTCGAGGGGGCATACTTTGATAATTTTTAGAAACTACACTACAAATTGGTTCTTAAGGGGGTAAATTACAAAAAAAGCCAAAGATTATAGAAATTTTACACTACAAATTTTTTCGCTAAGGGGCATATGCCCCGTGTGCCCCCTCCTTGTCTCCACCACCGGTTGTTACGTAAGATATTTACGAGATATGATCTTAATATGACCCTGATTTTTTTTAACGGCAAAATTTATTAATTGAGCATTTACATTAAATTAGTGTAACATAAAGTAAATTTGAAACAATTTAATTTTTTTTTAGACATGGAATTTGGAGGTGTTTCCGGTGAGGCCGAATGAATATTATACACATCACATGCGTTATCCAAGAATAGTTGCATGGACTTCCAATAAGAAGTTTTATCGACCCATGCTTCGTGATTTTCTTCATGTGAGTTTTATGTAATGTTATAGTTTATTAATTTGATTACGTTATTTATTTCATACTTAATGTCGGTTTTTATATTTTAAAAGGACGTGTACCTGTTGAAAGATTGATACCGGATGAGGTTGAGGCTCGATCCCGGTTGTGGCTTTTTCTAGCAGTCCTACTTTGACGGTTGGTTACTGAACCAGAGACATAGACCTCGTCATTTAAACCGTGAAAATCATTAATGAGTACCATCTGAATTTTATCGAGAATGTTCAAGAAAAAGAATGGTGGATCAAATGATGAAATAGGGCCAAAATATATTTGAACACATGAAAAAGTATATGGAGGAGTTGAATGTTTGCACGGAGGAACGATAAGAACCGACATTGCTGATCAGACATTATGTCTAACGGATTTGTCCTGGATTCCAAAGCCATACAGTAGAATTTATGTGATTTGATAGTCCATAGTGAGTTTTGTCCCTGTGTGAAAATAACAAGTATTATACTTTAATATTTGTTTTCCACAGTGGTCCGTCTACTTCCAACGCCGACAAACAACTCTATCTTTAATATGGGTACGCCCACAAACTGGCAAACATCAATGCCATCGCAGCCCGGTAGTTCTAATTGGCAAAGCCAGATGCCAGCGTATACGCCTACTCATAATTGGTAACCCCTATCCTCCGTCGCCTCCTGGTGATGCTGGGCTTATGCGACCCTGTAATCCTGAAAATTATCTACGATTCCCACATTATAATCAGTAACCATCATTAAGTAATAAAAGTTCATTAATTTTTTTGTTAAATATAATTGAGCGACCAAGAGGGGTACAACGTCCAGCGTATATATCCCGAGTCCATATACGCCATTGCCTCCTACTACGGAATTACCTAAGAAACGGGTTGGTAAAACTAAGAAAAACTCCAAGAATGACAATTTATCACCCTTGAATCTTGGGAACGCTTTTGCGCATGACAATGTAGGAGGGGATGACGTTTTGATAACGGGTATACATGATACTTGTATATACTTTACGTATGAAAATGTCGACCCTAATAAGGTAATTGTTAGTCAGCTATTTAATTAATAAAATTACTGTAGAAACAATTATGTGTATTGAGATAGACCTTTTACAGTGCTTTGTTTAGGTGTACCCAACAAGAATATTTGACTTCACGATTTTATGATAAACCCCTATCAAGTTATTTTGATTGTTACATGATGGGTTTAATTTAGTTCCAGAATTCTTTTTGCGACACTATACCTCATTTGTGTATGCCTAGAAGTCACATCGTAGACAATCCCTACAATGAAGGATGGTTGTCCGGGGACGTAAGTTTAATAATACAACTTTAATAAATGATTATTTATTTTTTTGCTTAAAAGCATTTTATTAATTTTGTTTAGCAATTTTTTTTTAGCAGTCAAATGAATTCGAGGATTGAATACTCATTAGAAGTAGCCACAAGATGCGACTGGACGGGTATCTAAATCAGGACATCATGTGTACCATCTGAAAATAACCTGATTCTTGATACAACAGATCCACACATTATTGGAATGTTGATGGTTCAACCCCTCCCACCCAGCTTGGAAAAAATGTTAATTGGGTACTTATATTTGTACTTATTTATGTTAAAACTTTTAACATCTTTTATGGATGAATATTATTTGATAAGTTATTTACATTTACCATTTTTTGTTTGTTTAATCTTTGTAGGTGTATATGCCAATAAATGTTGGTGGAAATCACTGGGTAACGGGTGCATTTAACCTAAGCCATTCTGTTTTTTTTGTCTTTGACTCTATGGAAAGTCAGAGTACAAGATATACTCTTGGAATCTCAAATTAAAGCTTGGCGCCCTTATTAAGGGCATTTTACAAACGCGTGTTTATTTCGATGATCTGAACTACAATACCAAATAACTTTAATATTATCTGAACCACTAAGGTGGGGATTTTCGGTCCCTCAACAAACTAACTCCAAAGACTGTGGAGTTATAACTTGTTGGTTAATAGCTAAGTTATGTGCTAGTCATGTGCCAGTAGTGCCTCGTGAGAGTGAAAGTTATTGGGAGAACATTAGATATGAAGATGGTAACTTTTCTATCAGTGTAGGTGTGAGAAATACTCTTATTGCGGTTATGAATTAGTTTAGTTGATATATTTTAATTTTGAAAGACTTACAACTTTGCATTGATAATATTTTATATTACTTTGATATACCAACAATAAGTAGACATTGAATTAATAAAACGTTACAAGCGATGAACATTGTTGTAATACAACTTGATTTAAAAACATACAAGAAAATATGTAAAAATAAACATTTAAAAAATTAAAATTCAGTGTCCTTGTCGAATACCTTAATAATGTTTCTTTTTGTAATGTTACGATAATGTTGTGATGGTGTTGGTGTCCAGACAGAAACATTACGAAGTATCAAAATAGATCCGACTTTGATAGACTTTGTGTACGCCATTTTTTTTTCACCTTGAAAGACTTTGTAATGAATCGTACCTCCCATTGTACCTGTTGGATCTTTTAGTGTAACTGTCATGTCTCCCAATGAATTTGGTGTACAACTCTTGACAACCCCAACCACTAATTCAAGTTTACCTTTGATGCAATTTTTTTTCATATCGCCAAGACAACCAGATACACTGAGCCCTTCACCATGAAGATAGACAATCGCTTGTAGCCATGGCCCTTGCATAAAATGATCATCTTCAGACACATCTTCATTTACTTTCCTGACATACTCCTGGGTTGTCAATATGTTATGATGACCCCCTGCCTGAACGTCTGCTTTTTTTCGCGCCAACGCCTTTTGAAGAATACCCACTGGCCCGGGTATTATCCTTGCTTCAACTTTTGGTGGACGAATGTACAAATGTGGTATTTCATCAGTTATAGAATTAGTAGCACAATCAATAAAGAATTCGACATCATCGTCGTTTGTAATATCTCTTTCATTTGCAGGGAGATTAAACGATAAATTGTACCGGACATTTGGATCTAAATTAAATCTATTCACAACGAATTCAAGTAGCATTGAGTACGTCATATCATCGTAAAAAATCACCCCTTCCTCAAATGTATTAAAATGTAAAATACATTTAATTTTTTTTGAAGAGATGTCCATTGCTATGTTAGATAGTTTAGAGAATGTTGTAATATGAATATATCGATAACTTATATATAATGTATGAGCATCATAAAAACATTGATTTGACAAGTCAATGACATTTGTTTCATCACTTATTTTTTGTAGCGATTTATGACATTATCTGACAATTCTGTTATAGATTTGACAATTCAATAACTGTACAAAAACATTGATTTGACAAGTCAATGACATTTGTTTCATCACTTATTTTTTGTAGCGATTTATGACATTATCTGACAATTCTGTTATAGATTTGACAATTCAATAACTGTACAAAAACATTGATTTGACAAGTCAATGACATTTGTTTCATCACTTAATTTTTGTAGCGATTTATAACATTATCTGACAATTCTACGGGTTTTTTTAAAACTATAAATAACCCTTTAATTATAAAATTTTTAAAATGAAAGTTTTTAGAATCCGTACTACAAAACTAAAACCGTACCTTATTTCTACTAACAATACCATCACACACCCGTATTTATCATCTAAAAAAAGAAAATATGTCGAACAACATACCATTTGACATTAAAATGGATATCATGAATAGACTTCCTGTGAAGTCTTTACTTTAATTTCGTGCTGTGTCAAAGCAATGGAAGTTTTCCATTGACAATTTCGAATTCATTCGTAACTACAGTGTTCGTGAGAGTAATAGTTGTTTTAATTTAAGCTATAAGCATGATAATCATGGTTTTATGTATTCTGTAGATGAAAACTTAGCCTTTAGGCATATGGATTCTAATTTAAATATTTTCTCTCTTACACCAGTTGCTTCATCTGAAGGTGTATGGTGTTTTGCCTTTGGCGAAAATTCGATGCTTCTCCTTTGGAACCCATCAAAAAAATCGGTTGAAATATCAGTTACTAATTACACGTATCAACCTGATTCACCAAAAATGATATTTGGTTTTGGTATTTGTCCTGTCACTCTAGAGCCAACCATTTTGAAGATAAATTACCCGTTATACACTGACGGTCCATGGTATGTGTCAGTGTCTACATTAAGCTCTAGAACTTGGTATAATCTTGATTATGACTGTTTGCCACGTGAATCAATAAGAATAAAACGGGCAGGTCAAGCAGTAATAGATGGTAAAATATTCTGGATTGGCTCAGAAAGGTTTTATAACGATGATGGTATTTCTAACAAAATTTACTTGATAGTTTCATTTGATTTGGTTACTCACCAATTTCATGTACAAGACATGCCTGAACAGGTACGAGTTGGGGAGTTTTCACCTCCGTACTATATTTCTCAACTAGGAGACTCTGTTATTATTTCTAGAAGCTTTGATTTCAGGAATTTTCATTTTATTTATGCATGGGCGTTAGAAGTTGAAGGTGGTTTTCTCTCATCATGTAGTCTGCTATTCACCATTCTACACCCAGGAGGTCATTATCTCAAATTACTTGGATTCAGTAAGGATAACCAAACAATCGTGGAAGCTACGATTGTCCAGCAATGGTATCGCTCACTATAAGTCTTCCATCCAACCATTTAGTACTTTCAAAACATCAATGTTGAAGCAAATCGTGATTCATTTTTCGTTGGCCCATTCAAAGAGTCACTAATTCTTCTTACTGAACCAAATAATGAACTAATATATTAATGTTAAAACTACACTAGTTTGGTTATCTAATGTTTTAATTTACAACGTTATGTTTTTTTTTTAAATTCAGTATTGTGTTTAGTCTTCTTATTGTACTTTGTAATTTTATTTTAATGAATGTGTTATGTATTGTGTTTTAATTTGTTATTGTAAAGACTACCAGTTTTTTATGAAACACCCACAATTATCATACGCAGATATGACGAATCACTGAATATATAGAAACATTGAGGTGACTAGTCCCTAACATTGGTTTCATCACTATGTATTTTACATGATTTATGACATGATTATTGAAATCTTTTACTTTATAACATTATAAATAGCTTATTATATTGTGATATTACAATATCATATACAAAAATTCAATGGCGTGTTCGGTTATCAAATACCTTATGATGAAACTCAAATGTACTAGGGTTTGATTGCCTATCCTCCTCACTTTGTATTGTTTTGTTTTTTGTTTTTGAGAATAGAAACAAATTCAGGAGGATCGAGGTCGTCAGTTAGCAATTATGAATTCGCCATCCAATATGATCGATGTGTGATTGAAGCTAAAAATGAATTGCTGTAAAGCATACGAGCAATGCAGAGACATCTCAATGGATAAACGTGCTTATGATTGAATTTTTATTCTTAAAATAGAATCTGAATTAGACTACGAAATGCAGAGTGCTTTGTTTAGAAAGGCGGCAAAATTGGAAAAACAAATCAGGGATAAACTTGGTTGGTTGCAAACTACCTTTCAACTTATATTTTAGTTTTACTTATGCATTTAGTTAAAATTTCGTATCGTTTTTAATCTTGCTATCTTTTTGTTTAAAATGTTGTTTATTAATCTTTTATGTATGCTAACTTTTGTTGAATGAATGTCTTGTTGTTTATTTTAAACTTTTTATTGACATTTATATTGCATGATGTTTAGAAAATTGTTGGTGTAATGTTTCATCTTGTACACTGCTATTTACCATTCCATACCCCACAGGCCATTCTCTCAAATTACTTGGATTCAGTAAGGATAAGTAGAAGCTACGATTGTCCAGCAATGGTATCGCTCACTACAAGTGTTATTATATCATGTTTAAATAAATTTATTAGATATCTATTGGAATGACAGAGTTATGTATTATTTGGTTTTTATGGTATACGCCCACTTGTGTTTTTATTGAACAAACATTTTATTGTTCCCAAATTGAATACATTAGAAAGCATAAAACTAACAAACAAG
Organism: Tanacetum coccineum; assembly: GCA_026074375.1. Taxonomy (NCBI): domain Eukaryota; kingdom Viridiplantae; phylum Streptophyta; class Magnoliopsida; order Asterales; family Asteraceae; genus Tanacetum; species Tanacetum coccineum. The sequence continues at coordinate 10,109 of BQNB010146161.1, forward strand.
CAAGCATCAAATTACCAATCCAAATGACAAACTAATCTAACTAAGATTTGTCCATGTCATTGTAAAGTTCGTTGAAGTCGTGCAGTCCAGAATTCGCGTATGTTGTTCCGGATTGCATATGCATTTTCGGCTGCTGCCTATAGTACTTTCTATTCTTTCTAGTAAGTGACTTGCAGTTTGAGGCACCCATCCACTTATTGAATTTCCTGTATGAGGGTTTTGAGCTGTTGTAGTTCTTGAGGAATAGATATTTGGTGATGAAGTTTGAGGGAATAAACTTTGGAGTCGATGAAGATCCCGTAGAACTGATTAGTAGACGGATTCGATCCTCTTTCCATAATTTTTTTTACATCCATAATCCTTTTCCCTAGGCTGTTATAGAGTAAATAAATCAATTATTACAAAATAAACAGATTAATATAGAAAACACAAAAAAACAAGTGATTGTTCACCTTAGATCGTGGACATGCATAGTAAAGTTTTCCACGGGTGTTAGGTTGGTATGATTCTCAGTGATAAAACATTCTCCCTTTTCCTAAAATCGGACATGCAAAAGCTTTCATATGGCGCCATTTCATATATTTTGCAATGTAGTATATTGAAGAGTGTATGAATAACAAAAATCAAACGTACCATGTTGTTTGCAAATAGTTTCAAAGTATGCTATTTATTTTACAAAAACAGATTTGACAATTCACTGACAGATATGACAAATCACTGAATATATAGAAACATTGACAAATCACTGAATATATAGAAACAATGACTGAATAGAAACATTGACAGATATGACAAATCATGTCATAAATCGCTACAAATACTAAGTGATGATACAAATTTCATTGACTTGTCTAGTCAATGTTTCTATTCAGTCATTGAAATGTCAAATCATGTCATAAATCGCTACAAATACTAAGTGATGATACAAATTTCATTGACTTGTCTAGTCAATGTTTCTATTCAGTCATTGAAATGTCAAGTCAAATGTCAAATCATGTCATAAATCGCTACAAATACTAAGCGATGATACAAATTTCATTGACTATATATATATAATCACAGTTACTCGAACTGATAAAAAACTTCAATTTGAAATCTATAAAAAATATGGGATCAAATATTAAAAAGTTTAAATGTTTGATTCATTATAACGGAATGAATCGAGGTTCCATTTTGCATGAAGATTTGACGTACACAATGTTACACGAAATGGTGATGAAGAAATTCAATTTGGAAGCAAATTATCCATTAAATTTATCTGCTAAGCTGTCGTCGATAGACGATAATTTTGATATCACCGACGACCATGAGGTACGGTTTTTTGTTGAATGTGCTTGTAATTCTAAAGATGAAGTAGCACATTTGTATGTTTCTCAACATAAAACATTATACGATACTACAAGGTTTTTGGAGAACCATCAAGAAAACACGTTTTATAATTTCTTTGAACCAACAACTTTGGAAAACATCGGACCATCTAATAATATTACAAATACGTCTTTCGACAACAATGGTCTGGATTTGAATTTTGGAACTAGTGATTTCCATAATAACGAATCAAATCATCAAAATGAGTCCCTTTTCGAAAAACAAGAATGCTCTTTTGCGTTCGGAGACTACCACGAATATGAAGATGAAAAAAATGAATTCGATGATGTTGTGGATGACAACCCACTACCCAATTACCAGAAATGGCAGAAATACATGTCGTCTTTTAAACCAGACATTCCAGAAACACCACTTTACAAGTCCAAACCTATGATTTCAAAACATTATAAAAAAGAAACAGACGTTAAGGTTGGTCAAATTTTTGACAATAAGGAAGCTTTAGACTTGGCCATTAGTTAAGGTTACCAATTTTTGACAATAAGCGTTAAGGCTACCAATTTTTGAATGATAGGTCGGCCCCAGAAAGGTATGCATTGAAATGCTTTCATTTTAATGAATGTGCATGGAAGATTCGTGCTACACGTTGGGGGAAAACTGAAAAGTTTAGCATTACATTTTTTAATGATGTTCACACATGTCCAAAAACCCAAACATATCCTAACCATCGAAATGCAAACAAAAAGGTAATTGCCCACATCCTCACTCCAAAGTTACAAGATACTAAGCGTGTTTTAAAAGGGAAAGATATACAACAAGATATAATGTCAGATTATAAAATAAATATATCTTACCAACAAGCATGGAGAGGGAAGGATTATTGTATGCAATAGATAAGGGGTTCACCGTATGAATCTTTTGAGATACTTCCGTATTATTGTTATAATCTAGAACGAAAAAACGAAGGAAAAGTAACACGTATAAAAACAAACGAAAAAGGAGTTTTCGAGATGTTATTCATTGCCCTTGGTGCGTCGGTAAGTCACGATCATCTTTTTTATTTATTAAATAATAGTAGGGTTTTACCATAAAATATTTATAACGTTTTTTTAATTTCAGATTCGTACGTTCGTGAATTATCTACGACCATTGGTTATAATAGATGCGGCACACTTAAAGGGTCAATACAAGGGAACAAATCTGATAGCTGTCGGCATGGATGGAAACAACCAAATTGTGCCAATTGCTTTTGGTATATGCAAAGGGGAAACAGGTCCATGTTGGTCATGGTGGATGTCTGTACTTAAAGAATGTATAGGTGATAACCCTAGTTTGCTATTCATATCTGACAGGCATGCTGCTATAGCTTTAGCAGTACAAAATGAATTCCCTTTAGCATATCATGTTGTATGTTGTCGTCATTTAATGATGAACCTATCTTTAAAAAGAGATAAAAATAAAGGCTCTATTCTGGAAAATATGCAGGACTTACACAACAGAAGAATTTTCAAGCAGCATGAGCCATCTACAGGATATTCAGTCTGATGCGTACGATAAACTTTGTCAAGTTGTTCCCCAGAGACGGTCAAGAGCGCATTGCCCACTAGTGCTGTTAGCCTCAAAATATTGAGTCGAACATGAAGTTCGTTCATTATGTATTTAAGTCTCGGTCAATTAATTAGTTAATGTTGTAATAGAATATTATCAGGAATCGGGCTCGATAGTTAAACTAATATTGTATATGTTTCGGGTTTAATCCCAAGCAAAACCCGAGCCCGAGTCCTAGTTAAATATCCCACGCATCACATTAAATGTGTAGGGGTATATATAGATATTTTCTTCTTAGAAAATATCTATTCTAATATCTCTTCTCATTATTTTCTAAAATATCTTCTCCTTTTCTCTCATCTCTCTCTTCTTTCTCTCTCTAAACCATTATCTCTTTTCTAGTTCTTGGTTCGATTCGTGTTGTGAAATATGAAGTGAAAGTGTAGATCGGGATCCTACAAGTGCGTTACAACTATTTGACATCAAATAGTGTGGAGTCTATTAATGCTTGTACTATAGTGTATAGGAAGCTACCAGTGATAAAGTTAGCAGAGACATATTGTGCAATGATGCAAGACTGGTACTATAAACATCAAAAACGCAGGTATTTACTTTTTAAAACATAAATCATTGCATCATTTTTGCCTCGAATATGAGCTACTATATTCATTTATTTTATGTTTAAATATAGAAAATATGACGTATGAAATTACTGATTGGGCGGCAAACAAAGTGCGAAAAAAATGATGAAAAACGTAAAATGGGTTGTTTGTGGTGTTAGTGATCATCAATACCAGTTTCTTCTGACGGTACGATATAATCATCAAGTCGACTTTCATACAGGCACATGTCAATGTCGTAAATGGCAGCTTTCTTCCGGTTGCACCATGTGGTCACGTTATAGAGTTACAAAGTAATATGGTGTTGACTGATTGTCTCCAGTTTGAATCAGATTGGTTTAAAAACCAAAATATCAAGGCACTTACGCTGAACCAATCCATTTTATTAGGAATGTTCAAGAATGGGAATTTCCCCAACATATTCGAAAAGCTATACCTCCTAAGATGGACAACCCACAACCGGGGCGTCCAAAAAATACAAACCGAATAAAATCACAAAGTGAGGAGCCTAGAGTTATACATTGTGATCTGAGATGCAAAACAAGCAAACACAGACGGTGAATTAATTGCAGAAAACCATTTTATCTTTGACTCACCTATAAACATACAAACACAACATGAACAAAAAGTTCCAAGATATGAACACCCATCATTCCTCAACCCACACAAACAATATGACAACAATTTCTAATACTCATCACATCCACATGGTCAAAACAAATACCCATCGCAGCCATACGATCAATATGACAATAACACATCTCAACCATACGATGGAAATCACATACAGTCAGCACAAATGTATGATCAATACGAATCTCAAAACTAAGCAACTCAGCAGCTATATGACCAAAACAATCATAGCTTTAAAAATAGTTGTTAACTAATTATATTTGAGTGCGGAGAATTTGTATCACAGGACACAACACTTATTTTTTACGGAAGTTTTTTCTTGTTTTTATTTTGTTAGTTATTTTAATATATATTATGAATGTTGTCATGTACGAATGTTGTCATGTATTTTATTTCAAGGTTGCAAAAATATAATAAAAAGAAACAATAAACACCCGGTACCACTCACACTATAAAAACTACATTCTTATGGTTCAACTTTCACAACAACATTACATTCATTAAACAAAACTCATTATAGAGTTCAAACAATGACTTGCAAAGTTCTACTACACCATTATGGAAGGTTCACTAGTCCCCCCAGAAGAAGTTCGTTGGTGGGCTGGTTGCTACTGTAGATCCTGTAGAGTTGGAAAGATTTTCAACAAATCAAGTGAAAAGAATTTTAAAATACTCTTTGGGTTACGATGAAAACTCCCCACTTTTCTTTATTTAAAGAAACCAAATTGTAGGTTGGATTTAGGTCTTGTACCATTGGCTGATGCTTTACAAGACCGCAACCATGTTAATACGTATGCTCAAGATATCAATGTTATAGTAAGTGATAGTATGTAATGGCTCATCGAAAACCGACTACACGTAGTATGTTTCATGGGTGGGGAGATATCTCCAATTGTCGTGGCCGAATGGCCGACTACCACACAAAGATGAAGAAAACAAAAAGGAAAAACAAGAAAAACCTTCTTGTTTAAAAAAGGTTTATTGACTAGTTTTTAACGAGAAATTATGATTGTGTTTGTTGTATTCAAATTTACGATTTTTATTTTATTTCCCCCCCCCTTTTTGAAAAAATGTAGGCTGTAACAATAAACATTGAAGTGACAACTCAATAAAATGCTTTATTCAGACAACGAAATGATATATCATTTCTGACAACAACATGACGTATCAACTGTGCACTAAAAAGTAGTATATATACACATGTATACAACCAAAAAGATTGACAAATAAAATTTCCATTCAAACTTCACTATACAAAAAAGTTGATTTCGCTACACCAAAAAGTGTACGATATACATATATTCACACATGCATTATCGACCAAAAGTGTTAATAAGTGTGACCATATGTTGTTTAAAGTGAAGAAATGTGTATTTTGTGTGACTATTGTTCATCCAATGGCCACATGAATTTTATGTTTGTGTGGCCTTTTGTAATATTTAGTCACACAAAGCATGTTTGTTTTGGGTATTTAGTCACATACAATTAAGCATAAAGTGGCCAAAAGTGTTAATAAGTGTGACCATATGCTGTTTAAAGTGAAGAAATGTGTATTTTATGTGACTATTGTTCATCCAATGGCCACATGAATTTTATGTTTGTGTGGCCTTTTGTAATATTTAGTCACACAAAGCATGTTTGTTTTGGGTATTTAGTCACATACAATTAAGCATAAAGTGGCCAAAAGTGTTAATAAGTGTGACCATATGCTGTTTAAAGTGAAGAAATGTGTATTTTGTGTGACTATTGTTCATCCAATGGCCACATGAATTTTATGTTTGTGTGGCCTTTTGTAATATTTAGTCACACAAAGAATTAAGCAAACAGTGACCAAAAGTGTTAATAAGTGTGACCATATGCATCTTTTAGTCACATTTAAGAAATCAATATATATCAAAACAAATTCAAATACAATAAAACTGCAATACATATAAGTGAACCAAATATAAAATTGTAATGTCATACATAATAAAATTCTCAATAATTTAAGGACTTCTGAAGACTCTTCTTCTTAGCTTGCCTTTGCATTTCATCACTAGAGACGTAAACGTTTTTGCGCTTCGTATGTAATTTAGGTGCAGTTTTGTTCTCAACATTCATTTGTATGGTACTTGGAGGTGTTGCCTGTAGGAAACAAAAGCCGCGTGTATCAAACACTGAATTAAATATGAAGAATTTTATATATGCAGGTTGATAAAACACAGGTATGTACCTTTAGATCGAAAACCACTTGATCCTAGGAATCCTTTGTTATGAAGCATTTGTTTTCCATCAGTCTTGTATACGGTACCTAAAAGCAATAATAGTTGATTTGTTGCATGTATGTATCATAAATTAATTGCCTAAAAAAATGATTTGTTGCATGTATGTATCAGAAATTA
>BQNB010146163.1:0-14379 GCA_026074375.1 Tanacetum coccineum
GAATCTCTTCATGAAGACTCGACTTCTCAAGGATCGTCATCTAATGTGAGACCAACCCACACTCCATTCGAATCACTTGGAAGATGGACTAAGGATCATCCAATAGCAAATGTGATCGGAGATCCTTCTCGATCTGTCTCCACCAGAAATCAACTACAGACTAATGCCATGTGGTGTTATTTTGATACCTTCCTAACTTCTGTAGAACCAAAGAACTTGAAAAAAGCAATGACGGAACCATCTTGGATTGATGCAATGCAAGAAGAAATTCATGAATTTGAAAGGCTGCAAGTTTGGGAATTGGTGCCGTGTCTAGATAAAGTCATGTTGATTAAACTAAAATGGATTTATAAGGTCAAGACGGACGAATTTGGCGGGGTACTAAAGAATAAGGCTAGATTAGTTGCTCAAGGAGGAGGGAATTAATTTCAAGGAATCATTTGCATCAGTTACAAGAATAGAGGCCATCCATATCTTCATAGCAAATGCAGCTGATAAGTGTAAAATACACATATCCGTTTGTACCTAAAATAACCCAATTAAACCCAAAACAGACCTAAAATAGCAAAAATATGCTTGTATTTATGTTTTGTGTGTGCAGGTACGGATAAGTTAAAAAATCACAAGAAAGCAGTCAAAAACGAGCAAGCACGGACACGAGAATCAGAAGAGTACAAAGCCGAAGCCAGAAAAGTCAAGCCTTAGTCAAAATCAGCCAAGAAAAATCAAAGTCAGTCAAAGATGGTCAACAAAAGTCAACAAGACCCACAATATTCCATTTTAACCCTCTAAGTTTCACAAAAGTCCAAGAATAGCCCCTCTCCTCTTAATGGGCCTTAAAAACCCAAATGGGCCTCACCCGGATCTCAAAAGCCCATTTAACTTAGCCCATTTCCTTTTATAACAACCACAAGGGCCAGTTTTGCAATTATCGAAAGTTATTTATAACTAAAAAGGGAAGAGAGAACACAAGGGCTAGAAGTGCAAAATCCTCAAACTATAACCGATTTTAACTGTCAAAATTTGGGCGCCAACCCTTTTTACTATTCACCCATCGTCCCCCTTTCACCCCACAATCAAAACAAAGGGCTTTTGTAAATTAAAGGGTGCGTTAGTCAATTCAAGGAAGCCCAAGTACAATGGCAGGGTCAAATGGGTCAAATCAAGAGTCTTACTAGCTCACTCTCAAGCATAGAGCACACACGGCTATGAAAGAAGCACAAATTCATATGGGTTTTTGTACTAAATCACTCACAAAAGAAGCACAATGTCACATCAAAGGAATGCCAGCCTGGCAATCCTCAGGTGTCCACAAATCAATCCAACGGCCACAATAAAAGCTCAAATGATTGAAGAAATGATTGGTTGAGATTGAAAGTTTGGAGAGCAAGGCAAGAGGGCTAGAATCTTCTTTGTTCAGCTATAAATAGGGCCTCACTCTCACACGCATGGATGTAATGTAGACGTAGCTTAAATTTAGTTGTAGCTTAAATTTTCAATTCCTAGCTTAAATGTTGTTTTTAATCTTGTAATTTTCCTTTAAAAGTATTGTAAGCAAGTTTTTATTAATGAAATTCAGTTTTTCTAAATCTCTCCAAGTTTCTTTTTCATAAGCTCTCTTAATAAGCTAAGTTGTCTCAATAAGCTAATAAGCTCATTTAAAGCTCTTTCAGTCTATAAGCTGAAATAGAGCTTATTGAATTCAGTATTAATCTTACCTAAACCTTAAATCAGTTTAAATCTATCATGGATCTTATTGGATTAGAGCTTTTGGAAGGGGATCTTAACTTGGAAGAGATCCCAAGGACTTATACCCTAGCTTATTAATAAGCTAGGGAGCTTGTAGCTGCCATTATTGGACCTCTTGTTTAGCTAGAGGATAAAGTAAGTTTTACTTTTAAATTTCTTGTTCATTTTCAATTCTAGCTTAAATTTTCACTACATACTTGCTTATTGCTTATTTGCTTATTAAAGTTGCTTATTAGTGTTTATTTATGCCTTAACTAGCTTAATAATCCTAGTTGCTTATCTGTTTTTGATTAAATTAGTTTAGATCTTAGTCTTTCATATATTTGTCTTAAAAACCTCTAAAAAAACCAAAAATATAGTAAAATAGTATAGATCTTAGATTAATGCTTATTTAGTTGTTAAGTCTTGTTAATTAAGTTTGTTTTAAGCTAGTTTTTATCTGGTATTAAATACTTGTTAATTAGATTTGCAAAATTAGCTTTAACTAAAACCTGCCAATACTTTAAAGGGGTGTTTGGTTTAGTGCACTTTGACCTCTAAAAGTCAATTTCACTTGTGCAATTTGCTTGAGTCAGCTAAGTTTTCATTTAAAATTAGTTTTCATTCAGTTGATGCTACACTTTACTGTGGCATGATTGGATCCCTCATGTATCTAACATCTAGTAGACCTGACCTTATTTATGCAGTCTGCTTATGTGCCCGGTATCAGGCAAAGCCTACCAAAAAGCACTTAAATATGGTTAAGCGGATCTTTCGATACCTAAAGGGAACCATTAACATCAATATCTAGTACTTGAAGGATACCGGTATGTCTCTAACAGTATATTCAGACGCAGATCACGCGGGGTGTCAGGACACTAGACGCAGTACATCTGGAAGCGCTCAATTCTTACGTGATAAACTTGTTAGCTGGTCTTCCAAGAAGCAAAAGAACACTTCGATCTCGAGTAAAGAGGTTGAATATATTGCCTTATCTGGGTGTTGTGCTCAAATCCTATGGATGCGTTCACAGCTAACAGATTATGGCTTTCAATTCAATAAGATTTCTTTGTACTGCAACAACAAAAGTGCAATTGCTCTATGCTGCAATAACGTTTAACACTCAAGAGCAAAGTATATTGATGTATGTTACCATTTTATAAAGGAGCAGGTGGAGAATGGAATAGTGGAACTCTACTTTGTTAGGACGGAATATCAATTGGCTAACATCTTCACCAAACCCTTGCCGCGAGAAAGATTCAACTTCTTGATCGAAAAGCTCGATATGAGAAGCATGTCTTCGAAAACGCTTAAAAGTATGACATAGGAAGATGACGAGTAATGGTGGTAACTTGAGATATATCATATGTATTATATGTATATAAGAAAACATAAAAACCAAAAATATTTTTCATTTTTATATAAATTTTTCAAAAAAAGAAAACAAAAAATTAAAAAATCAGAAAAATACAAAAATAGTTTTTCATGACATGTTTTCTAGCATCGATAATATTTACGGCTTTAGAAATGTCATTCAATAATGGCACAAAGCTATAAATAAAGTTCGAATAGAAAATATGTCATATGGCTTGGTATTATTTCAGATAGCAACCCGGTCATAAATTTAAAGGCAAGTATTTTCAAAATAAAAACTTTGCCTAACAACGGGATATTTATTTTTCTCGGGAATGAATTACTTCATATTCATTCAAAGGCTTGTGTTTACTTTGCAACATAACTCGTGCTTCCTTTATTCATAAGTGTACGTGTCAGTGCACTTATGTGTCAAAATAAGAGAAATTTTATTTTTCATGGTGTTGATTTTTCAGAAATATAATAATCATCTCAGTAATTCATCACAAAAAATGATTTTCAAAGATATATATTTGACCACTCAAACAACGACTACAACTCTTTAAATAGAAAATGGGTCATTGTTTGAGGGGGAGAAAATGTCAAATATATTCTTCATAAAATCTGTTTGTGATAAATGAAAAAAGGTTTTAAACAATAACGGGTTAACAATCAAAGGGAAGTTAATTAAGTTTAACTTATTTGTGCCTTAAATGTTATGTGTTTATGCCTTTTAGGGCGTAAATAGCTAAAATAAGTTGCTAGGTATGGTAGTAAAACTTTTAGGGACTGAATGTGCCATTAGTTAAACTATATTATGCCTTAGATAACTTAGTTAAGAAATATGCAAGGGATATAAGAGTATAAGGGGCATTTGAGCCAAAACTCAAAAGTTTAAAACAACAAACACCCCCTACCAGTCATTTTCAGTCAACACAAACACAAATACTTAAAAAAATTCCCCATTGCAAAATTTTCATCGTCCTTTAAATCTATCAATTTCATCCGTTTCAAGTTTAAGGTATAATTACAAAGATGTTCCCTACACCCTAAACATCATATTCCTCAAAGGAATTAGGTTTAATTTCGTTTTTGATCTCAAAATACCCTAGAAATTGATCTAGGGTTCATTGAAATCAAAAATGGGTGAATTCCTAAATTGATTGAGGGGTTTTGTTTTTCTTGAGGTGTATAACACTCGTTCAATACAGTTCTTGATTTGGTTAACATATGAAGGTGTCTTGCTTGATTCTTGTGTACGAAAATTAGGGTTAAGGGAAGAACATGTAACAAGTTAGTGGGTTAGTGTATGTATATGATATATGAACCTTTGTGAATACTTGAATATGCTAAAAAGTGAATAAACACCATTACATTATGATTCTTGGGTTTAAGATGGTCATTATGGTCGAAATAATGCATAACTTGATATATTTGTGGTTAATTCATGTTTGTATCGCTTCATGTGTTGTTATTGGTTTCTAAGACTTCCGTTTGAAGTGATTTTAATGCGTGAAATGATAAAGTTTATGATTTTGGATTCTAAGGTGAGTTAAGCATGTATGAAGGAGGCGATTAAATCACCTCTTCAAGAGGCGATTTAATCCAAACCCTTCAAGAGGCAATTTAATCAAATCCCAGAGGAGGCGATTTAATCCAATAATATAGGAGGCGATTTAATCAACTGCTTAAGGAGGGGAGTTAATAATTTTTCTTAGGGAGACGATTTAATCAATAATATAGGAGGCGATATAATCATCTGCTTAAAGAGGCGAGTTAATCAATTTTCTTAAGGAGGCGATTTAATCAAATCATATAGGAGGCGATTTAATTAAACTTTAGGAGGCGATTTACTCAAGTCCTTTAGGAGGCGATTTAAAACATAATTTAGGTGGCAAATTAAAATTAGTTAATCTTGCAATCTAGACAAAGTCTAAGTAGGCTATATACAAAAAGGTAATACAAGGCCAATTATACATAACTTAGGTAATTTATTTTAGTACACATTAGTTTGAATAGGTTTCCCTCATTAGTCTAATATAGTTGCCTAAATACCTAAATGTATTTTGTCCTATCTTGTTGCCTTCCTTTTGTTAGATCTTCCTCTAATGTGTTAAGTGCCTACCTGTCAAAATGAGCTTAATCCTTTGTTGATAATCATAACTTGCATCTAAAATCATTCATCATTAAACAGCTTGCCATATAGTGTCATGTATAAACTTGGTTGTATATAATCTGTATTGGTCAAATCTTAGCAAAACCATAACTATCATTGCTCAACAAATTGCACTGGATAATGCCTTGTTGCTCCAGAGAACCAACGTGTAATTGGAAAATATAAAATGAGGATCAACCCTGGAATGAAACCAAAGGAACCTACTTATCAAGTCGTTTTGGATGCTCTTGCTCTTACAACATGCTATCTTGCCTTCCTTATCACAGAATGTTCCAGTCATCTACATGCATCAGTTCTAGGCTACCGTCAACAAACATAATGCATCATATAGATTTAAGATCGACAACAAATGGTTCTCTGTGAAAGTTAAAGTATTCAGAGAAATTCTTAACATATGTCATAAGATTCTGGGTCAAGAATTTGATAAACCTCCCTCTGAAAAGGAAACTCTATCCTTTATCAGAGAACTTGGTCATTCTAGAGAGATCAAGTACATCACTGATGTAAGTGTTGATCATCTGCATTAACCATGGGGAGCCTTTGCCATAATCATTAATAAATGTCTTAGTGGAAAGGTATCTGGTCTTGATAAGATACGACTCTCAAGAGTTTAAATCCTTTAGGGAATGTTCCACAAAAAGAACCTTGATTTTGTTGCTTTAATCTGGGAGGACTTGGCTTACCAGATTGATAACAAAGACTCAAAGAAACAAGATAAGATGTATTATCCCAGATTCACGAAGGCAATCATTCATCACTTCCTCACAAAAGATAAGTCTATCTCAATGAGGAATAGAACGTTCATGCACACTGCTCAGGATGACAGCTTATTGGGTACCATGAGATTCGTCTCTAGACATGAAGACACTCAAGTATATGGTGCTCTTTTCCCTAATGCAATGGCGAATTAAGCCATGCTGGACTCTGACTCATACAAGACTTATTAAGCAATTGCTACATGAACTGAACCTCCAAAGCAAATTGATAGTAGTTTTACGTACCTATAAAATAATATAATCCCGAGAGTAATTAAGAAAGTTACCAAGTTACCCTTGATAAAATTCACGTACATTTAACCAAGAAGCCAACTACTAAACCTAAACCAACTAAGAAGAAGGCACTGATTAAGGCTGATAGAGGAAAAGGTTTGAACGTTCTCTCAGAAGTAGCTCTATTTGAAGCTGCTCAGCTCAAGGAGGCTACAAAATGAAGCAAGAAAGATTTTCACATCTCTCATGTAAGTGGCTCAGGTGATGGAACTGATTTTGAATCAGGGGTTCCTGGTGTACCCAAATATGATTATGAAAGTAAGAAAGAGTCTTGGGGTGATAATGGAGAAGAAGAAGATGATGATGAAGATGATACTGAAGATGAAAGTGATAATGATGGTAATGATGATGATGGTGGTAATGATGACAATGATGATGATAGTGATGATAAAAGGACTGAGTCGGACAAAGATAAGAATCCTAATCTCAATCTGTCCAACGAAGAACATGAAGAAAAAGAAGAGGAATATGCTGATGAAAGAGTTCATACTCCTAAGAACCATAAACTTACTGATGAAGAAGATAATGCAAAAAAGGAGAATGAAGAAGAGAAAGATAATGCTGAGGAATTATACAGAGATGTAAATGTGAATTTAAGGAAAGAAGATGTAGAAATGACTGATGCTGATCAAGATAGGACAGATCAATACAATGTTTCTCAAGTGTCAAGGTTTGAGCAGGTAGAGGAAGATGCTCATGTGACACTTACAGTTGTCCGTGACACACAGAAGACTGAAGGTCCAATGTAAAGTTCTTCTGTCTTATCTAACTTTAAAGATAAGCTCCTAAACTTTAAGAACGCTTCTCCAGCTGACAATGAGATTGCTTCCTTGATGGACACCACCGTTCGTCATGAAGAACCAAATGGTCAGACATCTTCTCTTTTTACCATACCAGTCAAAGTAATCCCTGAAATCACGTCTGCTTTTACCACAACCATTCCTCCACCACCTCCTTCCTTAAATCCTCTTCAACAACAAGCAACACCAACTCCTACACCAATAGCTTCAGAAGTAACAACCTCATTTCCTACACTTCCAGACTTCTCATCCGTATTCAAATTCAACGATAGACTCACCAACTTAGAAAAAGATCTGCCAGAAATGAAGCAAGTTGACCGGTATGCTCAATCCATCTCCTCAATTCTTGCTATTGTAGACCACTACATTGATAACAAACAAGGAGAAGCCATTTAACAAGCCATTAAGTCCTATATTACAGAATGTAGAGAAGAAGCTCTAGCTAACAAGAGGGAGTATACAGATCTCATTGACACATCAATGAGAGCTATTATCAAAGAGGAAGTCAAAACTTAACTTCCTCAGATTCTTCCTCAAGCAGTCTCAGACTTTTCAACTCCTGTGATTAAGCAAAATGTCACAGAATCAATAGAAGCTGTTGTCTTAGCAAAGTCTTCCTCTCAACCAAAGTCCACTTATGCGGCGGCTGCATCACTCTCAAAGTTTGAACTTACAAAGATTCTTATGGAAAAGATGGAGGAACACAAATTGTCACACCCCGTAAATTTCAGCTCATTATTTCAAACTATCCCGTTCATTATTTTGACTATTATATGTTACGTTTAAATTCGACTTAAAACCAGGAAGTTATCCCGCGTAAAACTAAAAAACGTCATCGGACGCGTTGCGGCTTCGGACTTGGATTAGTCTACGTGTTATATGCATTATTTTATCATTTTAAAGTGTTACATAGTTTACGTACACTTCCATTTGCGATTCTTACATTTTTCGCGTACAATTTACGTTTTTCGCGTTTTAGGTCAAACGGAACCCCGGAAAGCCGTCACCCTTGCATGTAAACCTTAATTATCATCCGTTCTGTGTTTTAACATCAAAAAATTTGTTCAACCTCCCCCTCCTACTCCAATTACACGAAACACATACATACACACTCTAAATTAATTCAAATGGAATCTTTTCACTTTTGCATACACTTAAATATCCAAATATTCTTCCTACACAAAAGCCAAGATCAAATTGGCCCCCTTCCCTTTGGCTCCAAGTATTCTTTGGCTCCATACAAACACCCTTTGGCTCTAAGTTTGATCCATCCTATATATGCCCTTCTCATTCATTCACTCTTATTTTTCCTTCTCTCTAAAAACACACAATAAAAAGTCTCTTCTATTTCTCCTTTTCTTTGTGTCTAGCCGAACCAAACCACACCCTCACTAGGGTTTCTAGTCACTTGACTAGTCAACTAACTCACCATAAACCTTAGACCTTAGACTATAAATACAACTCCTTTCACAACTTAGGGTTACTCCCATCTTCCAAGCTAGAACAAAAACACACAAATCTCCCATCCCCTCTCCTCATAGCCACGGCAACAACAACACCAATTGTGGTTTCCATTTATTTGATTTTCTTGAAGATCGAAGTACTATAGATTCATATTTAAGGGTTTCTAAGGTGTTTCCAAGTATTGGTTCATTAATTTCAAGGGTTTAATTCAAGATCATAAGTTAGGGTTTTGAGTATTATTTGGGGTTTTTCAAGATCCAAGCCTTCCATCTTTATTTTTTATTTCTTAAGCTTATCATCATCCTTGTAAGCTTATTTCTTGAACCTTCTTTTGATTTATTTATTTTCTTATGCTCTTGGTTTAAATTATATTGTGTTTGTGTTAACTTTTCAAAAAGAAACAAGATGAGATATGAAATAATGAAATTTTATGCCTTCTTTTATAATAAATTTTGATTAAGGGAAGGATGAGTGGATTAGTGTGTTGATATGATAATAAGGATGTGATTAGGTTAGACATAAGTGTGGATTTGTTGTTGGATTAGTCGTGAAAGAAGATTAGGATTAGATTAGGCACTATTGTGGAGATTTGATGAATTTTGGGATTATTTTCGACAAAACATGTTGCTGTCCAAATTTAGTTTTTAGGTTTTGGGCAACTTAAAAATGTTTTCATTAGCCGAGAAGGTATATTTCGGATAGCTCGTTTCGTATAGAGAGTTTTTCATATATCGAACACTAAAATCAGACTTAAAACGACCAAGTTACGCTCAAATGAAACTTGAAACATTTTTCGGCAAAACGATTTTAATACGATCAGATCCGAAACGAAAATGACCATTTTGACCCCTTTCGAGTCCTTTTCAGCCAAAGTGTAAAGCACAAACATGGCCTAAAATGACGTTTCCCTTCCAAAGTCGCAAAAGTCATGTTAAAAATGCTTAATGAGTGAGTTAAACCCTAGTTTTTGTCAAGTTATTTTCGAACAAATAATTTTATATAGGAAAACGTTTTCAAGCGGGTTAGGTCCATTTAGGTTTTGAAAACCTTATAAAATATTAACGTAGTGTTTTGATATTATTACGAAGGGTTAGAAGTTTTTTAAAATGATAAAACGATATCGTTGAACCTTACTAAAAATAGTAAGTTAGTGCGAACTAGCGAGATAGAAATGAAATGTAAGCGTTAAGAGTTTCGTTAGTACGTTTATGGAAATATGGATACTACGATTATAGGGGACGGTATTAACGTCCCGAAACTAAAAACTTTCCTAAAATAGTAACTTTCTGAAAATGGCAACTTTTTGTAAGAATGGCGTAACGTTTATATAAACCTAATGAGTTCGTAAAGACACGTTTTTGTTAAATAAACTAAAGCACAAATACATATGGATGTCTATCTCTTTTATAAGCGCCTTATACAACATTTAAGTATTTATTTCTCGTTTTAAAGCGAGTCTTATAATTAGGTCGCGGTTAGAGTCGTTCGGTTACTTTATCCTCTTCGTTGATTTTCTATCTCATCGTTTGCTTAAGATGAGTTTATAGCCCCACATTTTACTTATTTTATATTTACTTTATAACTTTACAAACACGTTTTGGGGTGAGAAACATGCTCGTTTACAAACACGTTTACATTATTAACTTCAAACTCGTTATATGTGCGTTTACAAACTCATATGCATGATTGTTATCAAACTCGTTTATATGCTCGTTTACAAAACTCGTTTACATGATTGATTTCACACTCGTTTTACTATGAATATAAATATTTAAAGCTTTTACGAATAAGTTGGTTGCTTTTACTTTGAATGCAAGTACCTTAAACTTTTACATATTACCTAAGTTTCCCTATTGCCACGTAGTACACACTATCATGAACCGTTAATTACTTCGTGTAAGCACGAATGCTGTGAATAGATCTATTAGGGTTGACACTCCCACCCATATAATCTGGGATGGAGTACCATTGGCATGTTGGGTGCATTTTCATTTGAGGTGTACTTGGTGTTTGGCAAAAAACATCAATTTGAGATGAATCTAAAAGACTAGGATTTACACAACTTGTTAAGGCTTCGGTGTCATGAGCTTAGGGTAATATCGTAAACATTTTTGTGTGATATTGTATGTGTTACAATAGTCACACACACTTAAAAACATTGAGATTCACACTACTTTTATTGAACGATATCAGTTACCAAATACTTTTCATAATACTGTGAGTGAAACAGTATTCACTAAACGTTTTTGATTCTCATAAATACTTTACTTAAACCTATGAATTCCCCAACTTTATGTTGACGTTTTAAGAATGTTTTTCTGGTGTTTAGCTTTGGACTTCTCTGATGTACTATGTGGAGTCTACGTGCAATATGATATCATCTTTCAAGACTTTATTATCATTCATACTCGTTGTCTTTTGAAAACTTAATTATGCTTCCGCAACGTTTGAAATTTTATTTCAAATCTTGTAAGACTTATCCATTTTTAATAAATACAATGAGTTATGATTTTCAAAACGTCCATTAGTGGTCGTTCCCTTTGATCTTGAGTGATGTATATTATGACGTCACGCCCCCGGACACGTAATTCCGTCCAGGCCCTGTTTGGGGGTGTGACAGATTGGTATCAGAGCCAAGGTTATAGAGAACCAGGTAGCATATTAGGTCTGGTCTATAACCAGTATGTGATTCTTACATGCATTTACATGTGTCTTATACGTGCTTTTTCTATGGCGTATACGTGTGTACCATTTTGCCTTGAGCCTGCTATGTTATGGGTTTATCTCTGCCCTGCGCTTATCTTTCCCTACGTTTATGTTACGTTGCGTTTATTTTTGTCCTTGAGCTCTATTTTTCTATGAGCTTACGTTTGTCTTGCGTTTATCTTTTTTTTGTGGTTATGTTTTCCTTACGTATATTTCCTCACCTGTTTATATAGAAGTTGTCTCTATAAATACTAAACTTTTCTAGGACATTGTGAGTGATACAATGGTCCCTAAACTTTCCTAAGACATTGTGAGTGACATAATGGCCTCGTTTATTTCTAAAAACATCGTGATTAATACGATCGTCTTTAAAACTTTTCATGAGTTTACATAATACCGTTTTGCATAACTTTGAGACCCGTCACAGTCTGCCGACCCTATGTTATTTTACTATTCGACACCGAGTTTGAACACTCGCCTTGAACTTCTGAAACACATACGTTATCATATAACCCACCCCATAGAAACATGCCGACTAATTGGAACACGACTAGTAACT
This sequence comes from Tanacetum coccineum, assembly GCA_026074375.1. Classification (NCBI taxonomy): domain Eukaryota; kingdom Viridiplantae; phylum Streptophyta; class Magnoliopsida; order Asterales; family Asteraceae; genus Tanacetum; species Tanacetum coccineum. The sequence goes on from BQNB010146163.1 coordinate 11,836, forward strand.
TGTCATCTCGTAACATATCATCTTGGAACACCAACTTTTAGAACACGGCTCATTAACGTCTCATTCCTTTCTCTTTACTTCTTGTGATTTTGAAAAATTGTATCATCAAGAAGACAACTTCTAAGTTCGACAGATATCGATGACTCATAACCCAACGTATTGCTGACATGCTCTTTCGCCTTGGACAAAACGAGATCTGAGATACCGAGAATAAATCACGCATAACGACCCGTGAGATAGACCGCGCTAATTAAGGTCACACCTTCTGACTAGAACATCATTGGGTATGACACAATCAGCAGCCCCCACTCCAAAGAGATAACTTTAAGCATCATAGCTAATGACGACCCTTATATTTAAAACATTTCTTTGAAAACTCTTGATTTTTGTTCGCTTCATGGTACGAATATTTCCAATCCCTTTAAATATTAATTGTTTGAACAATTAATTTCACATATCTCATTTTAACATCATTGATATATCATCTTCTTAATGTGTACATGTTTTAGCCATTTGGTATTAGTTCTCCATAATAATTAATTGTTTATACAATTATTTTACCTAACTCGTATAACATCCTTGACATATTGTTTTTTTGATATGTTTCTCTTTCAACTATTCATATTTGGTCTCTCATTTGAATCAATTAATCGTACATATGGCTCTCGATAGTCTTCTGGTTCGTGATCTATTAGAACAAATGACTCTCTACATTCATTTTGTTGATTGAATAATCCTTTACGTTCATTTCCTTTGACTGTTATTACATTTGTACGAATATTCTTGATATTTTATGATCTATTGTTTTGTTATTTTTGCTACTTAAAATCATTTATAAAGTTTATAAATGTGATTGTTATCATTTTTATCCTTGCGAAATTTTGTTCATATTGATTTAGATTCTCCTTTTCATGAAATTTGGTTTGGTAACCCTTTCGTTTACATAGATCAATGATCATTGCTTCTTCTTCATAAATAAATTTCATCTCTCATTCTAGCATTCTTTGCTCATACATCATTATATCCTAATAATAAATCGTTATACTCGATATAACCTTTTTACATTGACAACTACTCCTTTTGGAGATTCATAGTTCTTCTTTGATTCCTTTGTTCACATTTATTATTTAATTCCTCGATCTTGATGGGTAATACTACCCAATATGTACTTCTTTGATCATTCATACAGCTCATTAGTTCTCATTTTCATACATTTTCTTATCTCTATCCTTTCTTTAAGGATTCTCGTAACATTTAATCCGTACCTACATACAAATCGCGGATACTTTGTATTTGTCTTTCATTTTTTTTGGTATTTGTTTTAAGTATTCGTTTGCTATCCCATTTGATTAGTTTGTTGAACTCCTCGAACATGTTTTGACACATAACCTATGCTAAAGTATTGGAGACACACCTATGCAGTACAAGGTGCATTGTGTTTATCGACCACAAGAGTGAGAAGACTATACTGACTATGGAGGATACACTACGAGCTCGACCACAGAAGCAATTGGAATACTAATCCATGTTAGTAGGATTTCTTGCAACAACAATTACCGCATCAGCAACAAGGCCGCACCGTTTGAAACACTCTACGACCAAGAGTGTCTATTACCCGTCTGCTGGACCAAGGTTAGGGTGGTCGAGTCACTAGCCCTGACACTTAACCGTGAAACGACTAAGAAGATCATTCGGATATGCAACAAAATACAAGCTGCTCGTAATCACCGACATAGTTACGCAGATGTGAGGATACGTTTCGACAAACAGGGAAAGCTGAACCCGCATTATATTGAACCCTTAAAAATTCGCGCTAGAGCGTAAACCGTTGCTATCCGAATCGAACTCCCAGATCAACTAAGCCGAGTCTATAGTACTTTTCACCTCTTGAACCTAAAGAAGTGTTTTCCTGACGAAACACTTGGTATTCCATTAGATGAAATCCAAATCGATGACAAGCTTCATTTCGTCGAAGAACCTGTTGAAATTATGGACCGTGAGGTCAAGCGTTTGAAACAATTCATTACGTCAAGGTATGATGGAATTCAATAAGAGGTCCCAAACTTACTTGAGAACATGAAGATCGATTTCAGAAGAAATATCCGCATCTAATTGCTACTTTTGCACCATCATCAAATGCCACAACTTGAGCTTCGGGATGAAGTGTAGGATCGTTTATTTCATAACACGGGTGATGATTCTTGAGTTGGGCTAGTTTCTAGAGAGAGAAACACATAGAGAGATATTTTAGAGAGAGAGAGTGTACGCGTTTAAAGTGAAAATGAAATTGACTAGCTTGCCTCTTCCAAAGTTGGAAGAGGCTTATATAGTTTTTACAAAATACCAGGTATTAGTACCCGGCTTAAAACCGAAAGACATACGATTAACTATTAAACTACGAACTATTATAAACAATAAATATACGGGGTGACCGAGTCTTTTACTTATATCTAACAATCTCCCCCTAAGGGAGGTCACCCTTGAAAACACTAGACTTAAGCTCTTACAGCTTGCAGTCTTTTGATTCTTCATGTTACATCTAGT